>CAUYPK010111584.1:0-27258 GCA_963574355.1 Loris lydekkerianus | reverse complement strand
GATGACCATCCTCTTCTAGCTTGAAAGGTTTCAGCTGAGAGATCTGCAGTTATTCTAATATTCTTCCCCTTGTAGGTAATGGTTTTCTTTCGTCTGGCAGCTTTCAGAATTTTCTCCTTCATATTAACTTTAGTGAAATTGATTATAATGTGTCTGGGAGATGTCTTATTTGGGTTGAGTCGTGCTGGAGTTCTGAAACTGCTATCTGAATTTCAGAATCTCTTAGCATGTCTAGAAAGTTCTTCATAATCTCATGGAGAAGAGACTCTGTGCCTTGTGAAGCCACTTCATCGCCTTCGGGGATCCCTATGAGATGAATGTTGGTTTTCTTCGAATTATTCCGGAGTTCTCTGAGAGAGTCATCTGTTTTTGCCCTCCATTTCTCTTCCTCTTTGAGAGTTTGGTAGCGTTCAAAAACTTTGTCTTCAATGTCGGAAATCCTTTCTTTTGCTTGCTTCATTCTGTTACTGAGGATAACAGAATAACAACTCTGTTATTGCCAGAGTTTTTCTGTTGATTTCGCCTCATGAGTGTTTTTCACCGATGCCTCTGGCCATCCTCAGAGTTCGGGAGGTGTCTCTCCATGATATGACCCCTGCGGAATCACTCTGTTGTTGCTGGATCTTTGTAGGGAGTTACCCTGTGTAGTTCCTCTGCGGCTGCTCTAGCTAGGGAGTTCTGGTTGTGGAAGCAGCTCTGGCGTGTGACACACCCGGATCCAGCAACAGGGCGGGGGATGGTGCGCATGGTTCTGGGAGTGCCTGGCGCCCAGTGACTTTGGCACAGAGAGCCCAAAGCTCCAGCAGTTTCTGGCCAGGAGAAGGGCTCTGCACAGAGGCAAGGAGGGCTCCAGAGGGCACCAGGTACCAGTATCCCTAGCTAGACAAGCAGGCCAGTGTGGAGGCTGGGAGAACACTGGACTGAGGATGCAGGGTTGCAGAGCTCCCGCAGTTCCTGGTCAAGGCGTGCGGAGGCCTGGTTAGTGCATGGTTGTGGCGCAGCTCTTATGGAGGTCCAGGTGGCACCAATCCCAGGAGTCTGAGGTTGCTATGAGCTGTGACGCCATGGCACTCTGCCCAGGGCAACAGTCCAAGGCTCCAGTGTGCCAAAACTGTCTCACTCTGCCCCTAAGGGTTATGGCTGTAAGGCAGCTCAGTCCTTCCCTTTAGGCTGCTCAGTCATTAGGTTACTAGGTCCACCCAATCCTTGCTCTGGTACTCTGAGGGCGGAGCTTGCCGGGGCAGTTCTCTCAATGGCTCCCTCTAGCCCAGCTCATCGACTCTGTCTGGGGCCCCAGACAATGCCCAAAGTTCTCTGCACTCCTGGCTCAAGCTCTCCCCAAGGCAGTTCAACTGTGTGCCAAGTTCAAAAACACTGAAACAATTCACAGGTAAGGCCTTTCCGGTTTGCAGTCTCACTGCTGCTTGTACTTACAGTTGCTGGCGGGATTAGGTTGATCGAACACACACAACCACTTGCCAGTTTTCCGCTGTTTTTGTCCTTCTCTTCGGGTCCAGAAGTTACTTGCTGACTCCCTGTATCCTCAAAGGGATGATTATTGGCAGATCCCACCAGCCAGAGATACCTGGAGTCTTATCTCCCCAGACTCACCATGCCCAGTTGCAGGGAAGCTGTTGCTCGCTGCCATCTTTAATCCAAGTCTCCTTTTTTTCTGTTTTTATTAGAGATGGAGTCTCACTCTTGCTCAAAGATGGTCTCAAACTCTTATGCTCAGGCAATCCACCTGCCTTGGCATCCCAGAGTGGGGTAGAAGCAATCCACTCCTCACTCTTGTTATTTTCTTGCTTTTTTCATGTCACGTACTAAATACAGACAGTTTATGTTATAGGTTGTGGTCCCTGATTATGCTAGCTTAATTTTAAGTATTCATTTTAGCATGTGTGATGTAATTAAGATATTATTCTTAATTCTTACCTGAAATAGGAAAGCTGATGTGTGCCTACTTTGTGGTTTAGTGTTAATGGCTACTTTCGAGGATCATACTTTTTAACTGAATACTGTATGTATTGCTATCTTTATCTTCCTCCAATTTTGTTTATTTCCATTAATCTGCTCATAATAATATTGCTTTTATGTATGACTAATTAATGGTAGTCTATTTGATATTTAGTAAATCTTTTAAATTATAGAAATTTGAGTGTATTACATACATGACAATGGAAAAGTTTATGGTATTTTTTATTTTTCTTTTTTAAGGCAAGAACACTTGCTGGTATGTTAAGAGAAGTTGAGAGAAAAAATGAAGAGCTTAATGCTCTGCTAAAGTCACAGCAGATTGAAGCAGAAAGAGCCCAGAGTGATATTGAGCATCTCTTTCAACATAATAGGAAGTTAGAATCTGTGGCTGAAGAACATGAAATATTGACAAAATCCTACATGGAACTTCTTCAGAGGTAAATAAAAATAAATAAATAACCTAATATCTGGAATCAACACAGTCAGTGTTTCTTTTCTGTGACCCTAAAATCCTTTTGTAAGCATTCCTTATTTTTTTCTACTCATGGTCACTGTTTGAAATAAAATAAAGGTTTCTTCAATTCTCCTAATTGACTTATTTTAGTTACTAGTCATTTGGGACATAAGCTCCACAAAAATAAACTTCTTTGTCCGTTTTGATCACTCACAAATCCCTATGGCCTATAATGGTGTCTGGTACATAGTTAGGCTCTCCATTAATAATTGTTGAATGAACCTAGTTGTCACATTTAGTATTAGAACGATTCAGTCATTTCTGCAGATCAAAAGTAATTAAATATTGGCAATATGTGATTCATAGTGTTTAACTCATCTGAATGTCATTGAATATAGCTTATTTATATAAGATCTGACAGTTAAATTCACAAATTTGCCACCATGTCCTTATGTTGCCAGCACTACACAAACAACCTGGTAATTTCATAACCTTGATATATTAGTTGTCACAGTTGTGTTTGTGTTGATGTATGGCAGTGTCTTGCTGAGTGGCATTCATTACTGTTGCATGTTTTTGTGTGCTGTCAGGAAAATATTGTACCTTGAATCGGGGCAGTGAACAAACATTTGTAAATTTCTTGTTAAACTTGGCAAGTGGAAGTGAAATCAGAGGCATGTTAGTTCGTGTTTATAGGGATAAAATAGGAGTATACAAATTGATTAAACATTTTTCTGAGAGGAGAGAAAATGTCACTGTTCATGGTGGCCAGTAACAAGCAGAATTGACAAAAACATTACAAACATTTATCAAATTGTGTATCAAAATTGTCAGCCAACTGTGAGAAGCATAGCAGACCAAGTAAATATCGATAAACAGGAAAGTCTTAACTGAAAATCTAGGTCAATAACTCATGGCTCTTGTATCACAACAGTGTACCACCTTACACAGCACTTCTGTGAGGGAGGTTTTTTTTTTTTTTAGTCAGTAAACAACTAAGAACACCCTCTCTATTCACCTTGGCCCCATTGACTTTTTTCTTTACCCAAAGAAAAAAGAAATGTTAAAAGGGAAATTAAGGAAATGTCATCAAAAAAAAATTACAATAATAGCTTTCATGGCCATTTCCAAAATTTCTCTGAAGCATAGTCTAGGCACTGGTATTAGTGCATAGCTTCCCAAGGAGAGTACTTTGGAGATGACCATAGTGATATTCAGCAATGAAGTATGTAGCACTTTTATTAGGATGAATTTGTGAATTTAATTGTCAAACCTCATATGTGTGACTTTATCTGTAGAGTGAGTTCTTCTGGTTGAATTGCTGGGTTAAAAAATGTATGCATTTGTAATTTTTATAGATATTTCCAAACTTTCTTCTAAAAAGCTTAAGCAAGTTAAATATCTTGTATCCTTTGAGCATCATGTTGGCACTGAAAAAGTGCAGATTGTGTAGTACTTCAGATTTTGGATTTTCAGATTAGGTATCCTCAATTCTATACTGATTTATTTGCCATACTAACCAAGTTTGATAGGTTTGTCCTCCTTTGTCAAGTTCTTTTATCTTTTAGGGCAGTTTTACAACTTCTGAATTACAAGAAAGTGATAATTATGTATTTTCTACCAAACAATGAAAATTAAAACTCTTTAGGCATCGTGTTTATTGTTTTAATTTATATTTTAAGATTGTTTAATCTAGAATATAGATAATTTAGGAAGAAAAATGTGATTCCTTATATGGCCAGATGGGTAACAAATAAATGTAGCCGACTGTAGAAAGATCATTTGTAATGGGTAAACTCTCTAAAGGCATTCAAATTCACATTGTTAAAAATTGTATAGGACCAATAAACTCTCTGCTGGCCGAATTTGACCAGTGCCACAAGTTGTGGTTTATTTTATTTTATTTTATTTATTTATTTATTTTATTTTTTGGAGATGGTAGTCACTCTCAATTCCTTATGCAGTGACATCATTATAGCTGATTGCAATCACAACTCCTGGTCTTAAGCAACCCTCCTGCCTCAGCCTCCCAGGTAGCTGGGACTATAGGCACAAGCCACTTTGTCCAGCTAATTTTTGTATTTTTTGTAGAAAGAGTCTTAATGTGTTGTCCAAGATAGTCTTAAACTCTTGGCCTCAAGTGATCCTCCCACCTTAGAGTCCCAAAGTGTTAGGATTACCGATGTGAGCCACCATAACTGGTCCAAAGAGGATATTTTAAGGATTTTATTCTACATTTACCTCGAAGGTAAAATAAGCAGAGCTGTTAGATATGCAGACTTTTAAAAGGTAGAGACATTTAGAACCCTAAACTTTTTTAAAGATAGCTGTTTTATCTATATCAAAATATGTAATGCAATACCATCTGTGAAGTAATGCTGTATATTCATAAACATGAGATTAATGTCCACATATTTCTGTTTCATGGTAATTCTTACCACATCAATCAGCCAAAACATCTTTACTGCCTTTTAGAGTTGATTGAATGTTCTGGTTGTTCATAGCATTCTTCTTACCTGCATTGTATACAATTTGGTTAGAAGAAATAGTAAAGAAAACACTTATCTTCTCTGTGTACTTTTTCCCATAAAGATACCAACTTATTTCTTTTTCTTTTCAGAAATGAAACTACTGAAAAGAAGAATAAAGATTTACAGATCACATGTGATTCTCTGAATAAACAAATTGAGACAGTGAAAAAGTTGAATGAGTCACTCAAACAACAAAATGAAAAGTAAAAATCTCTAGTTCTATATTCTAAATATTTGAGATTTTTAAAAACAAAATGATTATTTTTCTATATTGATAAAACTAATAATTTTTACTTACATTAGATACAGTTATTAGTAAAAATTGTATCTAGATATAATTACATATATTAGATATGCCAGCAGAATTTATGGGCATAAATTTTCTCTTGAAATACTTCTTCAGTAAAAAAGGTCACAAATGATATGCTTTATTGATATTTTCTTCTATTTCTTTCTATAACTTCAGAACTATTGCCCAATTAGTAGAGAAAGAAGAACAGAGAAAAGAAATACAGAACCAGCTAGTAGACAGAGAATATAAACTAACAAGTGAGTGGATTATTTTAACACATTGTCTATTTTTAATGTTTCGTTTTGGAAGAAAATCAAAGCATAAGTGGTTGCTCTTTTTTGTTTTCTAATTCTCTATTTTTTTAAACTTTAAATCGCATTAAATTTCTTGCCATAATATTTCACAAAAGCAGTTTAATTTAATTATTCAAGGAAATAAAGAATACATTTTGTTGAAATCTCTGGGTTATAAGAAATGATTGCCCTTTTTAAAATAAAAAATGTTGAAGGAACATAACAGCAGGTGGCAGTACTAGGTAACTTTTAGTTATTACCTTCTCAGTAGTATATCTGTGCAATAATCCACAAAACCATTTTTGTTCTAACTGACTTGTCTTAGAGCACAAATACCTATCTGTATAATTTTTGGAACTGTAGTTCTCCTTTTCTTTTCTAACCTTTAAGCTTTGAGGGTTTTCCTCCACCTCTTTAAAGTGTATTAAGAACAGAGGATGAGGAAAACAATGGAGATTTACTATTTTGTATAGAAATGGAAAGGATTTCACGGTGATTTTTATTCAGCAAATACTGTAAATCTTGAATTTCCCACAAGATTATTTCTTTATCTTCCTAGTTGTCTTTCTTTTGCTCTTATATTGTTACTAAACTTTTTCAGGGTACTATCAGTATAAGACCTCTGGGTATATAGCTAGCTGATTGATTGTTTGTTTTAAGATTTGCATCAAAAATTAAAAGTACAAGAAGAAAAAATTAAAGTTTTACAAAAAGAAAGTGAAGATAAAGAAGAAACCGTTGATATCCTTAGAAAAGAATTAAGCAGAACAGAACAGATAAGAAAAGAGTTGAGCATTAAGGTAAGGGTTTTCTTTTGCCTTAAAATGAAGAAGTCTTTGTGAAAAGGGTGAATTTAGAGAAATTAAAGTTCTGTTTCTTTAGTAAATTTGTTTAGAAGATACTAGAATCTCCATCACTTGTTTTGAGGACTCCCTCACAATGTGAAAACTTGTATTCCCCAAAATCATTAAACATTTTTTTAAGTACATAAGATGTGCCAGCACTTGCTGCTTTCAAGTGTACAGAGAATACAGAAAGGGGTTCCTCAGGTTAACTATATGTCTGTGTATAGCTTTATCTCTGCTTATGGGAATGGTAGCAATAATTATAGTTCCTATGTGTTTAGAACTTACAATTTACAAAGCACTCTCTTTCAAACATTTCCCTTAACTTTTACTTTAATAAATATTGTATTAACATATACATACTAATAAATATTTTCAACTTACAAATAAAGAAACCAAATCTTAGGTTACTTGCTAAGATCACATATCTGGTGGGTGGAACAGTAGACAAATATTCTGAATCTAAGTCCAGTGTTCTTTCTACATTATCATGATTGTATAGCTTGAGCAGTAACTATGAATTGAGCTTTCTGGCTCATTTACTACTAGGAAGATGAGAACAGACTAGGATTAAAAGACCAAACTACTACACAGCATGAGTAATAAAAGAATAATAAAATTTAATGCCATTTACAGTTGTTTCCAGTTCTGCTTCAATGTGATTATTTTATAAGTGATTTTTAATAACATTATACAGTATTTTCTACAAAATTTAGTTACTAGCATTGATTTAAAAAGACAAAAATGTCTGTGAAGTGGCTCAGCACCTGTAGCTCAAGCAACTAAGGCGCCAGCCACATACACCAGAGCTGGCAGGTTCAAATCCAGCCCAAGCCTGCCAAACAACAATGACAATTACAACCAAAAAAGTGGGTGGGCGTTGTGTTGGGCGCCTATAGTCCCAGCTCCTTGGGAGGCTGAGGCAAAAGAATCACTTCAGCCCAGGAGGTAGAGGTTGCTGTGAGCTGTGATACCATGGCACTCTACCCAGGGCGACACAGCTTGAGGCTCTATCTCAAAAAAAAAATTAATAAATAATAAATAAATAGTATTAAAAAAAAAATGTCTGTGAAGAGAAAACATGCAAAGTTATTTTTCTTCTCAATCTTCCTTCACCCCAATTCCTTAGGCTTCCTCCCTAGAAGTTCAAAAAGCACAATTAGAAGGTCGTTTGGAAGAGAAAGAGTCCTTGGTGAAACTTCAGCAAGAGGAGTTGAACAAGCATTCTCATATGATAGCAATGATCCACAGTTTAAGTGGCGGGAAAATAAATCCAGAAACTGTGAATCTCAGTATATAGACATTATGGCCTTTTGGAATTTCTAATGTAATGTAATGTTATTTATCTTTTGGAGGGACTTGGGTAGGGGAGATAATTTGTGACTACAAAACAATAGGAAATTATTATCCAAGTATTAATTTAGTAAAGAACCTAATTTGATACATGTTTTTACGTGGTCTTTGAATATAAATTTTAAGTTTTGCTTCCTGTTTCTGTTAATCGTGCAGGGGTGTCTAAATTTTTCTTTTCTGCCACACCTTAGGAGAATACAGGTTGTCTCAGGCTATTAAATACACAATAAAAAAAGCCGCTGAGCATAAGAAAAGGTCTGTGCATACTTTTCAAGATATCTGACACCACAGATAAGCAAAACAGACCTCAAATAATCTGGATGCAGCTACAGGTTGGACATCCTGGCTTAAAGATTTTTTTGGTTCTTATATTAGAATTTTCCTCTTAACCTCCATCATCATTTTTCTAAGGTCTTTTGCTTCTCCTTAATCACTTTCTATTCTGTGATTATTCAGATCTTAGATTCAAACTTTCTTGATATAAAAATCCTAAAGATTAATAAATTAAAAATACAATTATTATAAAGAGAGAAGATCTGATGCTGCTAGAGAAGTTTTTCTCTGGCTCGGCGCCTGTAGCTCAAGCAGCTAAGGTGCCAGCCACATACAGCAGAGCTGACGGGTTCGAATCTAGCCCAAGCCTGCCAAACAACAATGACAGCTACAACTACAAAAAAAAAAATGGCCAGGCATTGTGGCAGATGCCTGTAGTTTCAGCTACTTGGAAGGCTGAAGCAAGAGAATCACTTCAGCCCAGGAGTTGGAGGTTGCTGTAAGCTGTGATGCCATGGCACTCTATCCAGGGTGACAGCTTGAGGCTCTGTCTCCAAAAACAAAAGAAGAAGAAGTTTTTCTCTAAAGAAGCACAAAAGAAAATACTAATGAATTTAAAATAGTTTTTCCCATGGAATTTAAAATTTAGTAAGATCTGCATTCACATAGGTCATTAAAAACAAAATTCAGTAACATGTATAGTATAAATTTGAAAAACTGCAGTGATTAGTTATCAGAAATGTATAAAAATTATGAAATCACTATTGTGTTAAATGATTACATTGCCTCAAAAATATAATATGTAGAATTACTTTTAGCTTTTTTTTCTCATTTCAAAAATGTATGTTGGTTCACCCATATTACTTCTAATTTTATGAATTTCTGATTTACATAAGGATAATTTGGATTCTACCCTTGGTACATGTTTAGGAATTTATTATTTGCTATTAATTCAGATGTGAATATCATTTAATATACTGTCTTAGATTTAGTGTTCATTGGACCATTTAATTTTAAGGCATAGGTTAAATATCCTCATTCAGGTATTTCTCCAATACACGTGTAAGGGAATTTTTTAGTACTTTCATTTGAATGAAATGTGAATTACTAATTTGTGAATATAAGAGAGTTTTTATACCAATGTACAATTGTACCAAAGTACAACCATTAATTTTACTTGTTTTTTTTCACTGTATTTCTGTTTGATTAAAGTGAATTTATATTTACTTATATTTCTGAACCATAGTACATCTGAATTTATGTTTAAAAATTAAACACATTTTCATATTTTGCTAATTACATTAAGTGATATCAAGCTATCGCAGATTTATATATTTATATACATTTACATTTTGTATAGTTCTGAAAAAAATTTTAAGTGTTGTACATAGTAAAACATTTTAAATTACTGCTTGTTCTATACAGGTACTTTTTTTTCATCTTTTGAAATTGCATACATTTTCAATTTAATATGAAAAAAATTAAGTAGATATAGAAAATGAAAGAATAAAAAATTAAGGACATAAATGAATGAATAAAACAAAAATTCTAGAGATAATCAAACTATCTTTACATTTTAAACATCTCAAGACACTGAGCCTGGTTCATTGCTACCCTATAGGATTTTCTTAATAATATTAATGTTCTGTATTATCCAATACCATAGCCATTGGTCACATGTGACTGTTGAGCACTTGAAATGTGGCCTGTGCAACTGAAAAAGTGAATTCTTAACTTTATTTAATTTCAATGGCCATCTTGCTGGTTATACAGATCTAGCCTGTTCTTACAAGAAAGCATTTATTTAAAACAACTCAATATGTCTGTTAAAGACCTCTTATATGTGATATGTATTTAGTAGCCTTTTTAATATAATAATTTTAATCTATTTATTTTTAATGTTTTCTCCTTGAAAAGGGAAAAATCATACTTCAGCTTTGAAGGTGAGTAGTTACTAACATTGTCCTTTGTCCTCTCTCTTTTATCGCCTTTCATATTGTTTCTGGGGTATATTGGGTACTTTTGTGTGCCTCTGATTTAAAAAAACGGAAGTGAGGCTGGGCACACCTGTCTAGCCTCACTTTGGGAGGCTAAGTGGAAGAATCACTTGAGGCCAGGAATTTGAAAGACGCCTCAGCAACATAGCTAGACTTTGTCTCTACAAAAATTAAAATCTTCTAAAAATTAGCCAGGCATATTGGTGTGTACATATAGTGCCAGCTACTCAGGAGTCTGAGGCAGGAGGATTCCTTGAACCCAGGAGTTTGAAGTTGTAGTAAGCTATGATGAAACCACTGCTAGCTGGAGCAAGAGAACAATACCTAGCCTCAAAATTAGAAACAAACAAAAAGAAGGGAAAAAAAAAAACCGTGTATATGTAAATATTTTCTCTTTTCTAAAAACAACTATATTTTAATCAAATTTGACGCACTACCATAGTCATGGTTTTAAAAATGATTTGTATATGTGTCTGCATGATCATCTCCTAATGGAGCAAACAAATCTTAGGAAATGCGTCATTATATAAGTCTTCTTTAAATTTTACTACGAAGAGTTTTTCTCCAGAATGTACATTAACACAATTCCTTTTACTATTTACTCTTGCCACATGAACAAATAGAGTCCTCTTAATATGGCTGATTGGAGTTTATACTAAACTGTCAATGTCAGGAAAAAAGGAAAATATTTAATAAAACTATGCTGTGTCTTAGGAGGAATTTACCATGTTGTGCCCTTTTGAGTCTGTTTACTTTTATGTCATAAAAACTACTTATTTATTTTAAGAATGTAAAGAGATTTGTGTCCTGAGTTGGGACTGTCAGTTAAATAAAAGTGTGTTTGAATTTCAGCGTCTTCTTCCTGAGGCTTATTCATACATGTTACAGTTATTTCTTATCAAGGTATATTCCCTAAAACTCATAGCCTTATAATTTGATTCTTTCTTTTCCTCTGTTAAAATATTTAGAACTTTGCTTTTGATATATATAATATTAGACCAAACGTGTCCTGTTTGTGACTTAATTCCTTTACAGGAATTGGCAAACATTTTTTATAAAAGACGACCTAATAAATATTTTAGGCTTTGTGAAACCTAGAGTTTGTCACAACTAGTCAACTCGGCAATTGTAGCACAAAAGCAGCCATAGACAATATATAAATTGAATTTATATGAACATGGTCAGTTCTAATAAACCTTTATTAACAAAAAGAGTCAATGATATGCTGTTGGCATTTTATTTCTACTAATTAAGAAATGTGTCTCTTTATGTTTCATCTTTGGAAATCTATTTTATTTTATAATATATAACCACTTAATTCTTTTTGTGCTTTCTATTGGCCCTGTATATCTTTTGCTACTGATTTGCTTTTAACCTGTGTGGTTATATATAAAATGCATGACTTACAGACAGTAGATACTTAGGTCTTACTTTTTTGTCTGTTTTGACAAAATAAGTCCTTTACTTTCATGGTCCACCTAGAATTAATATTGTACCACTTAGCATAAATATAGAAACCTTGCAACTATATCGGTTCACTTGTCCTCTTCTTATCCTTTATGCTGTGGTTGACATGTATATTACCTCTACATCAATAGCTAGTCCCCCTCAGTCATGTTAAAATTTTTCCTTTAAACAGTTACATGGAATACCACTAGCTGTCATCAATATACCTTAATACAAAATAGTTCTTCAATGTAACATCACTGTTTATTCCTTTCTAAGTAATAGATAACTGTGGGCAGATACTGCAGATATGTTATTTCTCTTCTCTCATCATTGTTGATAATTTTTGCCTGAAGCAGTTATTACTCTGATGATTACCAAATGATTATTTTCTCTTATTTTTTAATGGTAGAAAATTGAACATTTTGGTAAAGCTTTGATGCATTGAGAATAGACTAAAGGGAATTGCTTATTATATCATTGACAAAACTAAAATGTAGTACTGAGAGTTTTATAATTAATACCTCATGTGCTTTCTTTTTTGTGCATATTCTTACAAGCCAAGATTTTAAGATTTGCTTTCTATAGCTTAAGAAAATAATTGTTATGTTAAACATACTGGATTTTTCTTAACCCCTAGGACCCTTTGGTTATTTTTCCTTCCAAACCCACTATTATGAGAGTTGCTCATTTAAAGCACAAGATTCTATTTGTTTGGGTCATCACTTACCTGGGCTCTTTCTGTGGTTACCATATTAAATGCGTATTACCCATAATAATGATTAAGTATTTTGGATTAAGGAACTAATTATACATTTCTAGCCTTCACTGAGCTTAAATTTAAGAAACAGTAGAACCTCTCTAAGTTGGCCACCCAAGGGACTATAACAAACTGGTCAATGTAAGGAACTGGGCCTAGTGTAGTTACATGTGGTACATGCCTGGTCTTTGAAAATTAAGCCCACTTGAGGTGGTCAGCTATCGAGATTCTACTGTAACTAATTTTTTTAATAATTAAAATGAACAAATAAATATGCCTTGTGCTTTAAAAAGGTAGATATTTTTTCAATAATGTGAATAATAAGCCTGATAAATACTTGACAGTGTATGTCTCTGTATTCCATAAGTTGAGAGGAAATGTGAAATAAAAAAATTGTAAGCTATTTTGAACATACAAAGTGCTTTGAAATCTTATACAGTCTTACTCAGTTAAGCGTTTTGTAGCTAATTGACTTTCTTTTTGTCATTGAAAGATGTTGTGAGGCCTGTTTTGTTTATGCTTGTGTTCATCTAAAGTCATTTCAAAAATACCCTAGAGAAAACTTAATTATCACATCATCATGAATGAAAAGTATCATAATTCTCAGAAGCCAGCTATTTTGCACACTGAGCTACTAATATCTCTTCATAAATGCAGGAAGAAGTAAGCATCTTTCCTCCACACTAAATGTACTTTTATTCCCCAGGGACCCAGTTTTTATATGCCCTTAATATTTCAAAAAATGATGGATAATCTCAGGAAGTATAACAAAGAGCTTTTTACTTGAGGTCCACTGCCACATAAAAAAGTGACACTTTCAGAGTCAATGGAGTACGATTGGGTTTCAATTTCATTATGCTATTAAAACCTAATTTTTCTGTAAGTAGTGGAGCATTTGGCAGGGATTTAGTAGTGAACATGATTATGCCTCTCCATCACGTTATCTATACTGTTATTCTAAGTTTCATATTTCATCTTCCTTATCTCCAAAGAGCCAAAAGACGTATTAGAGTAGTCTTTTGCTTCTCTCAAACTTAAAATAAAAGTTGTGATTAGCCCTATTAAAAGACAACATTGTTTACGTTTGATTAAAAAGGTTTTCATTTATGCACAAATAAAATCTGTTATCAACTACTAAGTACCAATTTATGTAATACCCATAGTTAGCATTTTAGAACTGAAAGGATTCTGAAAGAACAGTGAGCCCAGGCCTCCTGTGTTTAAAAAAACAACAACAAAACATTTAAATGTGATATTCTGTTCTTGGAAAAGATGTCCCATGATTCAAATACAAACTGATGTGTGATTAAAAAATAAATGGGGATGTGGGATGTGTACAATGGCTTATGCTTATAAATCCCAGCACTTTGGGAGACTGAAGCAGAAGTATTGCTTGAGTTTAGGATTCCAAGGCTGCAGTAAGCCCCAATCATGCCACTGCACTATAGCCAGGGTTTACAGAGAAAACCCTGTCTTTAAAAATAAGTTTTTAATTAAAATAAAATGGGGAAAAAATGGGCCCAGCATGGTGGCTCATATCTGTAATCCTAGCATTTTTGTTGTATCACTTGAGGCCAGGAGTTAGAGACCAGCCTGAATAATTTAGCAAGACCAAAATTAGTCCCAACTACTCAGGAGGCTGAGGCAGGAAGATTGCTTGAACCCAGGAGTTGGAGGCTGCTGTGAGCTATACTGATCACACTACTCTTTCTAGCCTGAGCAGCATTGTGAGTTATTTTGAACCCGCTTCACAACTAGGAATTTGTCTTAGAGAAATAAGGCTGTTTACTAAGATTTAGACATAGTAATGCTCATTACAACATTATTATGGTACAAAATTAGATATAACCTGTATATAGTAATATATATATATATAAAAACTAGAGATTGACTAATCAGTATAAAGTATGGTTATCCAGTAGAATACCATGTATTCTTTTAATTGATTGAAATAAATACATGGAAAGAGATTTCTAGTGTAGTAAACTAAATTTTTTGTGAAGAATGATTCAGATACTGGAATATCTGTAAGATGTAAGTTTATTTGTATACATAAACTGAACAGTGGTAACCTTTGAGTAATGAAATTATGATTGGTTCTTATTTGTATTCTAAAATTTTTATAATGTTATTTTAACTTTTTAAAACCATGTTTTAAAACATTGTTTTTGTATCCTAATATAGATTTGACTTCTGGCTTTTATTTAAATTATTTTTTTGCAAAATGAGCATGAAACATATTAGAAAAAATAACAAAGTTTATGGTTTTTAGTGGGTTTTCAGTAAGTGTTTATCTCCCTTTTCTAGGGTGAATGGAATAGAACACTTACTGTATCCTTTGTTTTTGGTTTCTTATTTCTCTTCATTAAATCTGTGGCCAATGGGATTAATAGTAAGGATTCTGTATATTTTCAAGAATAGTGGAGGCTGGAGAGATAAGTGTTAGGAGTTAAATCTTCAACTAAAGTTATTATCTACACCAAGGGTAATAATTTTGTTGACTAGAGAGGTCTGGGTTGCTCTCCAGCCTCATTTAGTTCTGTTCTAAGTGGTGTTAAATAAAATTTTTCTTTTCGAAAGCGGCATTTTTCATACTTTAAATCAGCCTTATATTGGGTGTCATTGTCTCTTCTAGTTAATGAATATACCTACAAAATTCATTAAGATGTACATTCTTTTAAGAAATTCTTGAAAGAGATTATGAGGAAAAGGCATAGTTGAGAAATGTTTGCCAAATTTTAATAACAAAACAATGTCTAGGACTTGAATCCTGTTATAATCCTAGATCTTTTGACAGAGATACAGACACAAAACAGCGAACAGGTTTTTAAAAGATACATAAGCCACATGTTTGTAATAACTTCAGTGATTTTCAACTTAATATAAATTACAATTTTCCTATTCAATGTTAACATTTCTGTTTAACTATATGTTATTTTCATGTAAGCTTTTAAAAAGTCAAAAAATGTGTGGGTATCCCAAAGTAAAGACCTATGTATTTTGTTTATACAAATAATTAAAATACAAATCTTTAGTTGTAATATCAAGAAAGAGTTACAAGGATATTGGGAATTTATATAGGATCAAAAGGAGAGATAACTTGGTAATAGATGTTTGAAGTTTAACTGTAAAAACACTTTCAGAAAACAATAAGCAAGGTTACCTGAACCATTTAGTGTGAGTGGCATTTCATGCACAGACCCTTAAGATTAGACTAATTGAAGCTATGACTTGAATTGCTGTTATTCTTGAGTCCCTGAATAAGAAACTTGGATTATTTTATACTGTGGGTTGATCCCAATAGCATAATGTCTTATTTGCTATATTGGTTGGGTGCAAATTTAACTTCTGATCGTTCTTAGTTTCTAGGTGCTGTGTTTTTTGTAAGGCCCTGTGATTATTATATATTAATCAAAAATTTTTTTATGTCTCTTTTAGATCTGTCCCCATTCTATGAGCAATAGTACCAGCTTAACTTTACCAACTATGAGATTCTCTGTTTGGGGAAGGGGGGAGGACTATGAATTAGAAAAGATACAAGGATTATATGTTTTAGATATAGATATATCTAAAACAAGAGGAAGTATATATATGTAAATATAGTGGTTATATATAAATATATAAATATATAAAACATTTACATAAATATAAATATATAAAACATATATATAAATATATATATAAATATATAAAACAAGAGGAAGTATATATATATAAATATAGTGGTTATATATAAATATATTTTAGCATGTTAAAGTATCTGATTTTATCAAAACTGGAAAAGGACTGCATCAAAATGGATATGGAATTTTATCAGACTTTTTGACATCTTTGAAAGATAATGTGAGTTCTCTTTTTATTAGTATCATATCAGTAAGTATATGTCCAGTTTATGCTTCAGTAAACCATAGCCCCCAAATCTCAGTAGCTTAAAATAACGTGATTTCTTTCTTTTTTTTTTTCAGTTATTTATTTGTTTTGTTTGTTTGTTTGTTTTAGCTAAGCCAAAGTCTCACTCTGCTGCCCTGGGTAGAGTGCCAGGGCATAATAGCTCACAGCAACCTCAAACTCTTGTGCTCTAATTAGTAGAGATGGAGTCTCATTCTTGCTCAGCTAGTCTCAAATTCATGAGTTTAAGCAATATGCCCTTCTTAGCCTCCCAGAGTGCTAGTATTACAGGCTTGAGCCACCACACCCAGACTTAAATAGGACTTTTAAAATTTACTTGTAGGGGCGGGAGTGGTGGCTCACACCTATAACCCTACTACTCTGGGAGGCTGAGACAGGTGGATCTCCCGAGCTCACAAGTTCCAGACCAGCCTGAGCAAGAGCGAGATCCCGTCTCTAAAATTAGCCTGACATTGTAGTGAGAGCCTTTAGTTCCAGCTACTCAGGAGGCTGAGGCAAGAGGATCACTTGAGCCCAAGAATTTGAGGTTGCCATGAGCAAAAGAATTGCTTGAGCCCAAGACTTTGTGGTTGCTGTGAGCTATAATGCCATTGGTACTCTACCAAGGGTGACACAGTGAGACTGCCTCTAAAAAAAAAAAAAAAAAGAATTTACTTGTAAACACATTATAGAGAAATTGTGCAACACTAAAGACAAAGAGACATTAAAAGAAAAATCAGAAAACTGATTATCTTCCAAGGATCTGCTTTTTCTTTTGAGACAGAGTCTCACTTTGTCACCCTTGGTAGAGTGTCATGGCATCATAGGTCACAGCAACCTCAAACTCTTGAGCTCAAGCAATTCTCTTGCCTTAGCCTCCCAAGTAGGTGGGACTACAGGTGCCCACCATAATGCCCAGCTGGGTGTTTTTTTAACAATGAGGTCTCAGTTTAGCTCAGGCTGGTCTCAAACTTGTGAGCTCAGGCAATCCACCTGCCTCGGCCTCCCAGAGTGCTAGGATTAAAGGCATGAACCACTGTACCCTGCTAAAGGATCTGCTTTTTACCAGAAACAACAGAAACCAAAAGAGAATGGAAAGATTATCATTAAAATAGGGAGAAAAAGGGCAGGGCCTGTGGCTCAGTGGGTAGGGTGCCCGTCCTATATACCAACGGTGGTGGATTCAAACCCGGCCCTGGACAAACTGCAAACAAAAAATAGCCGGGCCTTATGGCAGGCACCTGTGGTCCCAGCTACTCGGGAGGCTGACGCAAGAGAATCACCTAAGCCTAGGAGTTGGAGATTGCTGTGAGCTGTGACTCCAGGACACCTATTGAAGGTGACATAGTAAGACTCTGTCTCAAAAAAAAAAAAAAAATATATATATATATATATATATAGCAAGAGAAAATAGCTGCCAATTTTTTACGCAATAAAAATGTCTTTTGAGAAAATTTCACCCAAAGTCTGAGTTTGCCACTAACAAACCATCACTAACAAAAATTCTACAGAATATATTTTAGACAGAAGAGAAAATATTTCAAATGTAAGAAGAGAAAATACAAATAATAGTAAACATATAAATGAATGTAAATAAATATAAAATGTATAAACTTATAATAAAGTCTTGCAAAATGTTTAAGTGAAATTAAAACATACAACCGGCTTGGCACCCGTAGCTCAAGCGGCTAGGACCCCAGCCACATACACCTGAGCTGGCAGGTTCAAATCCAGCCTGGGCCCACCAAACAACAATGACAACTACAACCCAAAAATAGCTGGGCGTTCTGGTGGGCTCCTGTAGTCCCAGCTACTTGGGAGGCGGAGGCAAGAGAATTGCTTGAGCCCAGGAGTTGGAGGTTTCTGTGAGCTGTGATGCTACAGCACTCTACCCAGGGCAACAGCTTGAGGCTCTGTCTCAAAAAAAAAAAAAAAAAAAAAAAATAGCTGGGCGTTGTGGCAGTGCCTGTAATCCCAGCTATTTGGGAGGCTGAGGCAAGAGAATTGCTTAAACCCAAGAGTTGGAGGTTGCTGTGAGCTGTAATGCCATGGCACTCTACCCAGAGTGACATAGTGAGACTCTGTCTCAAAAAAAAAAGAAAAAGAGAGAGAGAGATAAGAGATTGACAGAGTGGTTAAAAACAGCACTCTACAAGGTATATGCCACTAACAAGTAAATGTCTTATTATTAAAAATACTCATAAACTGAAGGTAAAGTGTTCAAAAGAAGATATTCCATGAAAATGGAAAACGAAAGTGAATAGTAGTTGCTGTACTTATAGCAGATAAAACAGACTCTAAACCAAAAACAGTAGAAAAGACAAAGGTGGTCATTGCGGTAAAGGAATCAGTTCAACAAGAAGATGTAACGATCCTAAATATACATGCACTCAGAATCAGAGCAGCCTGATTATAAATATTAGTAGACTTAAAAAGAAAATGAAATTCCTAAAGAAAATACAAACGACACTCTTTACAAAATAGAAAAAAAAAATCCAAAATTTGTATGAAACAACAAAAGACTCGAGTTTTCAAAATGATTCTAAGCAACAAGAACAAAGCTGGAGATACCACATTTCCTAAGTAGATTTCAAAATAAACTACAACGCTCTTGTAATAAAAACAGCGTGGTATTGGTATAAAAAACAGATACATAGACCAAAGGAGCAGAATAGAAACCAGAAGTAAATCCACATATTTACAGCCAACTAGTTTTCAACAAAGATGCAAAAAACGCGCAGGGGGAAAGATCCCCTCTTCAATTAAATGGTGCTAGAAAAAATTGGATATTCCTATGCAGAAGAATGAAACCAGACCCCTATGTCTCATATACAAAAAATCAACTCAAAATGGATTAAAGACTTAAATGGAAGACCAGAAACTGTAAAGCTACTAGAAGAAAAAATAAAGGAAACACTCCAGTACATTAGTTGGGGGCCCAGGAGTGTCCAAACTACAGCTTGTGGACCAGGCCTCATGCTAATTTTGTGAGGACTTATTTTATCTGTGCTGTTTGAATATTACAAAAAGTATGCACGGACCTTTTTTTTTTGCTAATCAGCCTTCATTAGTGTTGTTTTTTTTTTTAGAGATAGTCTTACTTTATTACCCTCAGTAGAGTGTGTGGCATCACAGCTCACAACAACCTCCAACTCCTGGGCTTAGGCGATTCTCTTACCTCAGCCTCCCAAGTAGCTGGGACTACAGGTGCCCACCACTACGCCCAGCTATTTTTTGTTGCAATTTGGCCAGGGCCAAGTTTGAACCCGCCACCCTTGGTATATGGGGCTAGCACCCTACCCACCGAGCCACAGGCGCCACCCAGTTAGGGTTTTGTGTATTTTATGTATGGCCCAAGACAACTCTTATTCTTCCAATGTGTGGCAGAGGAAAAAAATAAAAGGTCGACATCCCTGGAGGCAATGATTTTATAGTTAAGTCTTTAAAAAGCATAGACAACAGAAACAAACTCCAGTGCTGATCACTAGGGGATCACAAGCTGTAGATAGCCATTGCACTCCAGCCTGTCTCTAAAATATAAATAAATTAACTATCAACAAATAAATAAAAATAGGCAGATGGGGCCAGGCATGGTGGCTCACACCTATAATCCCAGCACTTTGGAGGCCAAGGTGGTAGGATCCCCTGAGCTCAGGAGTTTGAGATCAGCCTGAGCAAGGGTAAGACCTATCTCTACTAAAAATAGAAAAATTAGGCAGGCATTGTGGCAGGCTCCTGTAGTCCCAGCTACTCAGGAGGCTGAGGCAAGAGGATCAACCTAAACCCAGAAGTTTGAGGTTGCTGTGAGCTAGGCTGACGCCATATCACTATGGCCTGGGCAACAGAGTAAAACTCTGTCTCAAAAAAAAAGCACTCTGGGAGGCTGAGGTGGGTGGATTGCTTGAGGTCATGAATTCAAGACCAGCCTGAGCAAGACATGGCATGCATGTTTCGAAATATCACGCATACCTCATAAATATGTATAATTACTATACATGCATCAGTAAAATAAATAAAAATGTTTTTCAAAAGAACAGCAGTTCAGAAGTACTTTTCTCCACAAGCACAAATTCAGGATCCATTCAGTGGCTTCATCATTGTATTCATGTATCATTGCAAGGTGAAGTTTGTTTTTTAATCCCAAAGTTGTGATGACATTGATATTTTATGTATTTCAAACAAGAAAAACTAATTCCCTTGCTATACATTCATCCTATTCAACAAAATACAAAATATATTCTTGAGGCCTGGCATGGTGACTCACACCTGTAATCCCAGCACTCTGGGAGGCTGAGGCAAGTGGATCACTTGAGTTCATGAGTTTGAGACCAGTCTTAGCAACAGCAAGACCCTATTTCTACCAAAAATAAAAAAAATTGGGTGGCGCCTATGGCTCAGTGGGTAGGGCACCAGCCTCATATACCGAGGGTGGCAGGTTTGAACTGGGCCCTGGTCAAATTGCAACAAAAAAATATCTAGGTGTTATGACTGGGGCCTGTAGTCCCAACTACTCAGGAGGCTGAGGCAAGAGAATCACCTAAGCCCAGGAGTTAGAAGTTGCTGTGAGCTGTGTGACACCATGGTACTCTACTGAGTGCGATAAAGTGAGACCCTGTCTCTACAAAAAAAAAAAAGAAAGAAAAAGAAAAATTAGCTGGGTGTTGTGGCAAATGCCTATAGTCCCAGCCTCAGCCTTCCCAGTAGCTGAAGGCTGAGAGGCAGGAGGATCACTTGAACCCATGAATCTGAGGTTGTTGTGAGCCAGGATGACTGCCACGGCACTCCAGCTTGGGTAAGAGAGTGAGACTCTGTCTCAAAAAAAAAAAAGTGTGTATATATACACACACACATATATATACATATGTGTATATATACATATACATACAGTTTTTACTTTGGCAGCACATATACTAAAAATGGAACTATACAAAGAAGATTAGCATGGCCCCGTGCAAGAATGACATATACAAACATATGTATACACACACACACACACACACACACGGTGCCATAAAGTTTGTGTGTGATTTTAAATTGCACACAAATTTTATGGCCATCCTGTATTCTTGATAAATTTTTGTAGAACTTATTTTTTTAATGGCTGAAAGAAAGCCATGGAAAGGGCTTCATTTTAGGATCACTTCTGTAGCCTAAATTATGACCTCAGTATTTCCCTTTTATAATCGGAATTTTTACCCAGCCCCAGCCAAACTGCAATAAAAAATAGCCGGGCGTTGTAGTGGAGACCTGTAGTCCCAACTACTTGGGAGGCTGAGGCAAGAGAATCGCCTAAGCCCAGGAGTTGGAGGTTGCTGTGAGCTGTGACGTCACAGCACTCTATCTCAGGCCACATAGTGAGACTATGTCTCAAAAAAAAAGGGGGCGGGGATGCAAAACATTTTTCACTTTGTTCAGATCTAAGCATATGTAGTAGCATATTTGCTTTTTATCTTCATTAATAACTCTAATGTTACCTATCCGTTTTGGAAAATATATTTGCATTTTTTTCATATTATTTGACATCTAGGCCTTCTTGAAATACAGTTATCATTGTGCCTGCCATCTGCAACTAAATTGTGGTTATTTGTTGTTTCTTAAATTGGTCAGTGTGATTGCTAAGTCACTAAATATTAAGCTACTGAAGAATTCTGGAAGTCTCGGGGGGCGGGGATTGGTGCCAGGAATCAAAAATGTAAGGGTGTTATATGGTGCTATTCAATGTACATACCAGCGTTTGCAACATGTAATGTTCCAGAAATTATTTTTGGCATCTGAGAAGAGGAGCTCTTTGCCAATCCATCACAGTTATTATTTTTCCTCCCATTTTTATGAGCAGAAGGACTTTCAATGTTGCCTTCTAATATACAAGTAAGTGCAGAGCAGCCACTCCATTGAACCCTGGACACTTCTTTCCTTCCAAGACGTAAAAGCCTATCCATTCTCCAAAATGCCATTGCAAAGGCTTTGTGTATGTTCTCATACTTCTGCCTCATTCCTCTTGTCCTTTTGTTTATGGACGAAAACAGGTCTTCTATTGCTACGTAGTCTTCTCTAAACACAGTATGAAAGGAATTGACTATTTGTTGCTCTTCATGTGTCATTTGGTAGGAAGGATCAAATTTGGAAAGTTGATGGAGAAGTAAAACTGGGAGTTCCATTGCTGTCAACTCTGCTGCTGAGGGACCATAATGTCCATCAAACAAACCAAAAAAACAGACATTGCGTCTAGTGCCAAAATTATTCACTACGGTGAATTTATCTTTCATGTCAGCTTTCCATGAAGAATTCCTGTCTTCACAAATGGCTACTCCTTTAATTAATAAGTGACAAATTTGTTGAGAATATGTGGAACTCTCATTAATACTATCGAAAATCCTGTAGTATGCTGGTGTTCGTTCCTTGCAAATCAGCTCAAAAGCATTATTAATCTTGTGCAGGATTTTTTCATTTAATGTAGAAGATGACAATAGATTAGAAATCAGAAACTGTCTCTGAATAGCAAGTATTGAGGGTGGTGGTCTTCTTCCACGCATCCACTGCAAACCCATTGTGGCCAGGGCTGCATGTTGCTTTCTATGGAGAAAAATGCAAGGTAGGGAAATTTCATTCTTGCATATGGAACAAGGTAATGTGATCATGTTTTCATAAGCCTGTTGTTCATACGCTTCATCGTTTCTCGATGATGTTATACTTTTCTCTCTAATACTCTTGCTTCTGAATGAAAGTTCGATTTCTTCATATAACTCAAATACTGATTTTCTCATATTCCATTCTTTTGATTTCCAAAACACTCTGCAAACAGGATGAGATATAGTTACATGACAAGAATAAGGCAAGGAGCATCTCTTCAAGCAGGCTCTTATCATTGCAATTTGCTTTGGCTCCTCCCAGTCTAGAATAGACCTAGAGTTGAATATTCTGATTCGCCCCACCATGCTTCCCCCAGAAACACATAATAAAAGCTCAATAAGATGGTGATTGGCCTGTGTCTACCTGAAAGAAATTAGGCAAAAAAATCGCCACAAAGTCAGCTAGACATCTAAACACTCAGAGAAATCAACAGAATATTGTGTGTCCAAGGCATGTCAAAGTGTATGTCTGAGACCTAGGACTTTGATTTCTAACATGAATGTATGGTCATGTATTGCATAACCAAGTTTCACTCGGGGTCAGACGGCATATGAATACGGTGGTCCCATAAGATTTTTATTATTATTATTTTATTTATTTACTTATTTTTAGAGACAGAGTCTCACTTTGTCACCCTCAATAGAGTGCCCTGGAGTCACAGCTCACAGCAACCTCCAGCTCTTGGGCTTAGGCAATTCTCTTGCCTCAGCCTCCCAAGCTGGGACTGCAGGCGCCTGCCACAAGGCCCGGCTATTTTTTGTTGCAGTTTGGCCAGGGCTGAGTTTGAACCTGCCACCCTTGGTATATGTGGCTGGTGCACTACTCACTGAGCCACAGGCACTGCCCAGGTCCCATAAGATTATAATGGAACTGAAAATTTCCTATTGCCTAGTGATGTTATTGCCATCTCAATGTCGTAGTGCAACACATTATTTAAGTGTTTGTGCTGATGCTGATGTGAACAGACTTCCTGTGCTTGTCAGTCTTATGAAAGTATAGCAGGTACAGTTATATTCACAATACATGATAATGATAATACATGACTATGTTACTGGTTTATGTTTTTATCATGCTGTACTGTATCAATACTTCCGAGTGTATTCCTTCTGCTTATTTATAATTTTTAAAAAAAGCTAACTGTAAAAGAGCCTGAGGCAGGTCATTCAGAAGGTTTTCAATAAGAAGGCATCATAGGATAAGAAAGCTCCACGCCTGTTGTTGGTCTGTAAGACAGCCAGTGGGAAAAGATAGGGAGGCGAAAGACAGTGATATTGATAATCCTGACTCTGTGTAGGCCTAGGCTAACGTGTGTGTGTGTGTGTGTCTTACCTTTTGTGTGTGTGTGTGCGTGTCACTTTTTGACAAAAAAATGTTAAAGAGAAAAAAATGAAAATTTTTAAAATAGGCTTAGCACCCGTAGTGCAGTGGTTATGGTGCCAGCCACATATACTGGGGCTGGCGGGTTCAAACCCAGCACAGGCCAGCTAGATAGCAATGACAACTACAACAAAAAATAGCCAGGCGTTGTGGTGGACGCCTGTAGTCCCAGCTACTTGGGAGGCTGAAGCAAGAGAATCGCTTAAGCCCAAGAGTTTGAGGTTGTTGTGAGCTGTGATGCCACAGTACTCTACTGAGGGCGACATAAGGAGACTCTCGCCTCAAAAAAAAAAAATAAATAAAAAATAAATAAATAAAAATAGAAAAAAGTTTATCAAAGATCAGGCAGGGTGGCTCACACCTATAATCCTAGCACTCTGGGAGACTGAGGCAGGTGGATGGTCTGAGCTTAGGAGTTGGAGAGCAGCCAGAGCCAGAGCAAGACCTCATCTCTAAAAAATAGCCAGGCGTTGTGGCAGGCACCTGTAGTCCCAGCAACTTGGGAGGCCGAGGTAAAAGAATCAATTGAGCCCAAGAGTTTGAGGTTGCTGTGAGCTCTGACACCATGGCTTTCTACCACAGCAACAAAGTGAAACTCTGTTTCAAAAAAAGAAAAAAGAAAATAGTTTATCAAATAAAGATTTGAAGAAAGAAAATATTTTAGTACAGCTGTACATTTTGTTTGTGTTTTAACCTAAGGATTATTGCAAAACAGTCAAAAAGCTAAAAAAAAAATTAAATTTTATAAAGTAAAAAAGTTACAATAAGCTAAGATTATTATTACATATATATATTTTTTGGACAGAGTCTCACTCTGTTGCCCCAGGCCAGAGTGCTGTGGCATCATAGTGCACAGCAACCCCAAACTCCTGGGCTCAAGCGATCCTTTTGCCTCAGCCTCCTGTGTAGCTGGGACCACAGGTGTGCACCACAACACCAGGCTGGTTTTTCTAGTTTTTGCATTTTTGAGACAGTTGGGGTCTCACTCTTGCTCAGGTTGGTCTTCAACTTTTGAGCTCAAGCAATCCACCCACTTCAGCCTCCCAGAGTGCTAGGATTACAGGTGTGAGCCACCATGCCTGGTCTAAGATTAATTTATTACTGAAGAAAAAATAAGCTTAGCATAAGTATACAATGTTTATAAAATCTATACTCGAATGTCCTAGGCCTTCTCATTCACTCACTACTCACTGATTCACCCAGAGCTGCATACTACTTCCAGTCCTGCATACTACTTATGGTAAGTATCCAATACAGATGTACCATTTCTTATATTTTATACCATGTTTTTACTGTACCTTTTTTATGTGTCAGTATGTGTAGATACACAAATACTTACCACTGTACTATAGCTGGTAACAGTATTCGGTATAGTAACATGCTATATAGGTTTGTAGTATAATAGGCTATACCACATAGCATAGATTTCAGTGGGCTACACCATCTAGGTTTGTGTAAACACATTTCAGTGTCCACATAACAACGAAATTGCCTAATGATCCATCTCCCAGAATGTATTCCTATTATTGCAGCATGGATGTACTTATTGTGTACTCTATCTCATCTGGCTTAAAATTACTGTAACTTTCTTATTTTACAAAAGTTTAAAAATTTTTAGCTTTTTGACTGTTTTATAATAGTACTTAGGTTAAAACACAAACACAAGGTACACTTTTGTCCTAATTAAAGGGTTCACAAGAAAATAAATGGATCATTCCACTACTAAGCAGAACAATGAAAAGAACTGATAGTAAGGGCAAAATTCTTAGAGACCCCAGTGAGTGTAACAGCCACAACTTGAGCAGCATCTGTGACTCAGTGAGTAGGGCACTGGCCCTATATACCGAGGGTGGTGAGTTCGAGCCTGGCCCCAGCCAAACTGCAGCAAAAAAATAGC
Source organism: Loris lydekkerianus (assembly GCA_963574355.1). Taxonomy (NCBI): domain Eukaryota; kingdom Metazoa; phylum Chordata; class Mammalia; order Primates; family Lorisidae; genus Loris; species Loris lydekkerianus. The sequence goes on along the minus strand of CAUYPK010111584.1, from coordinate 1,245 downwards.
CAGGCGTTGTGGCAGGCGCCTGTAGTCCCAGCTACTTGGGAGGCTGAGGCAAGAGAATCACTTAAGCCCAGGAGTTGGAAGTTGCTGTGAGATGTGATGACACAGCACTCTACCCAGAGGGACAGGTTGAGACTCCAAAAAAAAAAAAGTAATGCGTAATTATGTTTTAAGTTGAATGTAGAAATGTAGAGGCTACAAAGTAGACAATGAAAGAATGTTCTCTTTATCTCCTACCCTACTTCTAATTCCCAAATTCAAGTCCAAATAGTCATTTAACAATTTTTTATCTATCTTTCCAAATATAACTGTATATATAAATGTAATGTGAAAAGTAAGTGGGGTCATATTTTGCATGGCATGTCCTCCTAGAATGTGCCACTTTCAGTCAATACTATGCCATAGACAGAAAGTTTGAATATGGAGACAAAATAATATACACTCATCCCTGAATATCTGTGGGGGATTTTTTTCCAGGGCCCTCAGATACCAAAATCTCAGAAAATTCAAGCCCCTGATATACAATGGCATGGTAGCTGGTCACAGTGGCTCACACCTGTAATCTCAGCACTTCGGAGGCCTTGGCAGGTGGATCACTTGAGCTCACAAGTTCAAGACCAGCCTGAGCAAGAGCAAGACCTTGTCTCTAAAAATAGCCCGGTGTTGTGGCAAACACCTGTAGTCCCAGCTACTCGGGAGACTGAGGCCAGAGAATAGCTTGAGTCCAAGAGTTTGAGGTTGCTGTGAGCTCTGATGACCACAACACTCTACCAGGGGCAAAAAGTGAGACTCTGTCTCAAAATAAATAAATAAATAATAAAAAAATGGCATGGTATTTGCAAATAATCCATGCACATTCTCCCATATACCCTAAATCATCTCTCAATTATTTATAATACATACTACAATGTAATGCTATATAAATAGTTCTTACACTAAATTTTAAAATTTATATTATTTTTAGTTATCATATTTTATGATTGCTATTTGGAGGGTTTCAATATTTATTTATTATTATTATTATTATTTTTATTATTAATTTATTTTTTTTATTATAGATAAAAATATGCACCATAGATGTGGCCCAACCCATCACCCTTCCTCCACCCAAACCTCCCCCCTCCCTTCCCCTACCTTGGTCCTTTCCTCATAGTCTTGTGGTATAGTTGGGTTATAGCCTTCATGTGAAAGCTATAGTTTAGCTTCATAGTAGGGCTGAGTACATTGGATACTTTTTCTTCCATTCCT
>CAUYPK010111582.1:0-23744 GCA_963574355.1 Loris lydekkerianus | reverse complement strand
CCCCTATTCTTAGGTTGTAACTGGGTTATAGCTTTCATGTGAAAGCCCTAAATTAGTTTCATAGTAGGGCTGAGTACATTGGGTACTTTTTCTTCCGTTCTTGAGATGCTTTACTAAGAAGAATAGGAACATCTCCACTTTCAATACAATAATCCTAAATTATGTACATCCAATAACATAGTGCAAAATCTATAAAGGAAAAATTAGTAGAATTAAAAGTAGAAAACAACAAATGTGCCATTGTCACCATTGGAGATTTGAATACACCTTTTCCAGTATCTAATAGAAAAATCAGAGTAACAGAGAAGATTAGCATGGCCCCTGCACAAGGATGACACTCAAATTCGTGAAGCGTTCCATATTTAAAAAAAAAAAAAATCAGAGTAAAAGCCAGTAAGTTTTTCTTTTACACCATTTCAGCACACTATTAATCACCAGGGTCAGATGTCAACTATAGAACTCCGTATAAAAGACTACAGAATATTCATACAGAGTCCTCAAGTGCACATTGTACATTTCAAAAATAGTCCTATGTTGGAACATAAAACAAGACAAAGCACTCAGGTAATAAAGAATCTGATTTTATAATAGCACCAAAAATCAACACAAAATAATTAGAAAATATCCAAGAGTATAAAATTGGTAAATACACTTCCAAATAACTGAAAGGTCAAAGATGAACCACAATGAAAATTAGAGTATATTTTAAGGGAATAACAAGGAAATTAAAACATTTCAAAACTTGTGAGATGAAGTTAAAGCTGGTCTTAAATTCTGTAATCTTAAACTGCATAAATATTCTAAGATAGAGAAATGTCAGCAAACTAAATACAAAAACACACAAGGAAACAACAAAGATAAAAACAAGTATTAATTAAATAGGAGAGAGAATTGCGAAGCCATAGGTTGGTTCTTTGAAAAGACAGCTGAATTCGAGTAGCACGTAAAAGTCCCTGGACTTTGGTAAAAGGCACATTTTACTCTTTTAAGGGAAAAATCTTCTGAGTGTAGAGCTAGCCTCTCCTTGCTGGGTTCATTGGGCTCTCCAATAACACTGTAAAATCCGAAATTTCCCCTAGTAGACACAATCTATTATCAAAGAGATCACTATAGCACTATAGATTGGCCACCAAACAGTAATAGGCAGCGGAGAAAACAGAAGGGGGTGGTGAATTGAGTTCAGAAGCAGATGGCCTGTGTCCTCAGCAGCCTCCTTACCTCTGCTTCTGGGGTCCAGAGTAGAATAAGCCGGCAATGAGGCCGATGATTTGTGAGGCACAAGCTGTCTCTGGATAGTTAGCTCACTGGCCAGACTGCAGGGGTAATGATGGTATTTCCTTCTTCTCTAACTGATCAGCAAGAGCTCCCACATGGGGCCTGAAGGTCTAGAACATAACTAGGGTGCAGATGCTCAGAGAGCGTGCTCAGCCCCTGACAGCGGCCCACACCCTCAAGTATTTTGGTTCTAATTTTTACTCCTAATGTTCTTCATTCTTGAAAATCATTGCTCTCAGATGTAAGTGCTGGCAAAAGCAAGGACTTGAATAAGATATGATTCTCATGAGGTATATTTCTCTCTGGGAAGATAGGACTCATAAAATTCTAGTCAAGAAACATGATCAGATTTTTCTTTAGTTGAATGTCAGATGAATTTATGAATTCATTTGAAAATTGGCAGGTAACTGAAAATGGAGCTGTGAATGCAACAAAATATTATTTTCTCAGAAATATTGAAATCTGTTTTCAAATTCTTATATCAAATCAAAAAGCGAGGCTGCATATTTCTCACTCTTCACGGACTGTGTTTAGCCAAAATATTGAAATGCATAGAATCGTTTGACTTCATTTCATCTTGCTGTAATTTCAGTTTCATTTGGAACATTGTTATGGTCTGAAAGTATTGACAAGTTAGTTTTCACTAACTTTTATATTATATTTCACTAACTTATTTTATATTATGTTATATATAAAATAAAAAAGCATTTTTAACTCATTTAAATAACAGTTAAATTCACTAACAATGCTAAGTGTTTAAGTCATTTTCATCATCAACTTCTAGCACAAATTTGGTTTCTGATACTATAAATGGCTTGATAACATGTCACAAATCTTAAAATCTTTTCCACATTTGGCCTCAACTTAACCATCTTACCTCTGAAAAGTAAATGATGTCACCATAGTCTGCGTCAATACTTGGAATCTTGGAATTGCTGATGATTCCATCCTTTAGCCTGAAATTCACAATCTTGATAACAATTTGCATGACCTTATTCATTTTTAAAGCTTTTGCACATAAATTTCCTTGATTTACTGTGCAGGGGTACTTCATCCAGTTTGAGTTTTGGGCAGCAATTGCACCATCTTCTATTAATTTTACAAGTCCTTCTCTTTTACCTACCATCACTGGGGCACCATTAGTCACTATCCCAGATATGTTAACAATAAACAAGGAAAATCGCTTTAATGCGTTTTTTTACTGCTTTGTATAAATTCTCAATTTAGTTGTCTTTTAGTGCCACCAAAGAGGTCATTTCTTCCATGACATTATATTTATCATCAATGACTCTAATAAAATGGCAAATTGAGCTCTGTATTTGTAGCATCAGTACCGTCATCCATCACCAAAGCATAAAATTTAAAATTAGCAGCTTTACTCTCCAATCTTCTTTTGATACATTTTCCAGTTTCTTCAATTTGCCTGGCTGTAATCTGGTGAGACAAACTGAATTTAGAAATCTCTCTCTTTTTTTCATAGCAGATTATATCTTCCATGCTTTCCGTACATTGCTTAATAAACTCACCATCAATAAATAGTTTTGATTTTTTTCGATTAAACATACTATCACTTAAGTACCTTTTATAATAGAATCGTCTGCATTGTAATTTTTTCAAAAAAATTTTCTTAAGGAAGACTTTATTTCAGTTCTATTACCTTGTCCTTATGACACAACCCTTCATATGCATTCAATTTGGCATCCTGTTTTTCCATATAATGCCTTTTCAAATTGTAATCTTTGAAAACTTGCACAAATTTCCCACAAATGAAGCAGAGTGTCTTACTATTTGCCTTGACAGAAAAGGAGTCATCTGTTTCCTTTTCACTGAATAATCTTCCTTCATTTGTAATTTTTTTTTCTTTGGTTCTGTTTTCTTTTGAGACATTGTGGAAGCCATCCTAGTATTAAAAAAATAGTAATAGATAAGGGACTATATTTACTTTTATTATGAAAATTAATTTTGACAGGAAAATAGAAAGTGGGCCCTTCCACATCTTGGCTGCTGATGCAAGGTGAGTCAGCTGGCTAATTGTAAAGTGCAGCCAGTGATGAGTGAGGCACACTTGAGGTGTGGGGGTACCCTTAAAAATCAAATAAGAATGCTTACCTGACTTCTAAATACCCTTAAATGCCTAATGTTGCAATGATAGGTTGAAATACTATCGATAATCTTTGCATCGCAAAGTCACCACAAGCACATGTAATGTCTGATGGTGTCAGTTTGTACTTGGAAGATAACACGCTGGAAGCCACACAACACTGTGATTAAAGCCACACATGTGTATAAATAGTGAGAGTGTGCATATATTTATTTTACGTGACATTGTGACATGACATTGTCATCTACAAAGTTCACAGTCAAGAACTGTGCTATCTCGTTCCACCAAAAAAATCACAGAAGAAAATCTCATAATGTTTTAAGTAAGTTTACAATTTTGTATTGGCCACATTCATAGTCATCCTGGGTTCAGGTGGCCCATGGGCTATGTGTTGGACACTCTTGCCATGTGGTAAAATTTTATATAAGCCCTTTTCAATTTCTACCATTTTTTTAATTAAAAAACATAGCTTACTTTTCTTCATATACTTTGCATATGAATTGTTTTACATGTAGAATTATTTTTCTTATATCTAGCAATTTTAATCACATTAACCATATACCAATTTTTAGTAACTCTCATTTTTGGTGAAAAACTTAGGAGGCAAACAAATGTAATTATGTATCAGGTAAAGAGCCCAGGAAAAAGGACAATGTCTAATAAGTAGAGCTGAGCCAGGAAAAACATGAGGTGCTTTTTCTAGGCCTCCCTAGCCTACAGGCTCAAATGTGAAGTTCCGAGCTTATCGACAAGTTAAGTAAGCATTAAAAACATCATAGAAGCAACAGTTTTATCGCCTTCAACTGTGTAGTTGAGATTGTATAAACATTCCTGCTTGTTCAGAAAAAAGAATATTAAATTGAAGGTGTTTTTATTTTATTTTATCAATAATTTGAAACTATATTTATCAATGATTACTAGTCATGTGAAAACTTGAAAAGCATTTGGACTAGTTTTTGGACTTATGAGGACTCACTTAAAAGTGAGTGAATTTGGTGCCATAGATAATAGAGAAAGACATACATGTTGTACACAAGAACTTTGCAGCCCTCATATTAACACTCTAGCCCTGACAGTAGCAAAACTCACTAGTGCATAAGGACAGCTGGATTCAAACCATGCCACTGTGAATGAAGGAATTGAAATTCTATGTGTCTCATACATGGGCTAAGCCCTCACTGAGTCTCAGAGGAAATAGGATATCAACTGACATCTTAAAGCACAGAGAGAAAATCCAAGCCCCTTCAAGAAGGAGTTAGAGGAAGACCAGAATGGACACCACAGTAACATAAAGTCACAGGAATTACCATAGGACCTTAACTTCATTAGGTAGGTAGCATGAGTCTCAGACCCCAAAAAGAGAGAGACACCATGGGACCAGCATGGGACCACCATTCAATGCTTTTATAATACATTTTCTTGCAAAGACATTTCTGTAAGTGTTTACACCCTAATTTATCTAAAGTCCAAAGAAGGGAGAAACTTCCTGTAGTATGCGGAGCTGCCTCTAATACTGTCATTTTTGCCCCACCATGACACACACCAAGGTCAATTGTTTTCCTCACTACAAAGTAATTTCTGGTATCCCTAAAGCCAAGTGATCAAGTAACGTAACACAAAAGAGACCAGAGTTTTAAATCTGAAAGGAATCTGCTAATGACCCTTTAGACTGCATAAGGAAAACAGAAGACCCCAAAGGGGTGTGAGGAGCGCCTTTTTTCTGAGCTCCTTACTGGCCTGAGTCATCAGAGGCCCCTTTAGGTTTTGCATGTGGTGCTGAGACAGCAGAGAAGGAGGAAGAGGAAAAGTAAAAGTGATTGGAGGGAACTGTGACCAAGACAGACTGCCAACATGTTTTGCTTTTGAACTTTTTACATAAAGGTAAATGTATCAGATGGTGGTATGAGGCTGGTTTCACCTCTAAGTTCTAAGTTCTGTTCCATAGGTCTCTGTCTATTTGTATGCCAATATCATGCTGTTTTCATCACTAGATCCTTCTATTATAATCTGAAGTCTCGTAATGTGATGCCTAGACATTTTTTTTAAAATTTCTTAGAGTTGCATTGCCTATTCAGTGTTTTTTTTTTTCTGGTTCCATTTCAAATGAACTAGTTTTTCAAATATTGCAAAGTACAATGTTGGTGTTTTAATAGGTATTGGCTTTGGGTAGTACAGACTTCTTAACAATGTTCATTCTTTCCAGTAATAAGCATGGTATATTCTTCCATTTGTTAGTGTCCTCTGCTAATTCTCTTCTCAGGGTTTCACAGTTCTTTCTTTAAAGTTCCTTTACATCCTTTGTGAGGTATATTCCAAGGTATTTCATTTCCTTTGAACCTTCTGTAAGGATACTTGTGTCTTTGATTTCATTCTCAGCTCAATTGCTGTTGGCATATATGAAGACTACTGATTTGTGGACATTGATTTTATATCCTAAGACTTCACTGTATTTCTTGATCACTTCCATGAGTCTCATGCCTGACTCCTTTGGATTTCTAAGTATAAGATCATATCATCTGCAGGGAGCAATATTTGTCCTCCTCCATTCCCATTTGAATACTGTTATATCTTTCTCTTACCTGACTGCATTGGCTGGGACTTCCAGTCCTGTGTTGGATAATAGGCACAAAAGCAGGAATCCTTAGCAATTGCATTGCTAAGCAGAAATGTTACAGTGTTTCTCCATTCACTATAATATTGGCTGTGGGTTTGTGGGAGATGGCTTCTACTAGCTTAAGAAATGTCCCATCTATGCCTGTTTTCTTAAGTGTTCTTATCAGGAAAAGGATGCCAAATTTTGGTTTTTCTACATCTTTTGAGAGGATCATATGCACTTTTTCTACATCTTTTGAGAGGATCATATGCACTTTTTTTAAAACCTCTGTTTATATGGTGAATTATGTTTATGAATTTCCTTATGTTGAACCAGCTTCACATCCCTGGAATGAAGCCAACTTGGTAATATGTATTTTTTTTAATGTAGCTGACATCTATTTGCTAGAATTTTATTCAGTATTTTTGTGTTGATATTCATTAATGATACTGGTCCGTAGTTTTCCTTTTTTGTTGTGTCCTTTCCCAGTTTTGGTATCAGGGTGATATTTGCTTCATGGAAGAAGTTGAGTAGGGTTCTTTCCTTTTCTCTATTTTGGAATAAGTTCTGCAATATAGCTACCAGATCTTCTTTGAAGTTTTGGTAGATTCTGGTGTGAAATCATCTCATCCAAGACTTTGCTGTTGTTGTTGTTAGAAGGTTTCTTGTTGTTGCAATTTCAATGCTTGACATTGCTCTTTTCAAGAGTTTTATTTCTTCCTGGCTAAGTCTAGAGACATAGTGTGATTCCAGGAATTTGTCCATTTCCTTCATCTTTTCAAATTTCTGGACAGAGAGTTTTATAGTTTGGGGGGATGATCTTTTGTATCTCTGTGGTATCTGTTGATATTATATTTCCCATTTTTTGGTTTCTGATTGAGCTTACTATAGTGCTTACTTTTCTTTTTCTCATTAATCTGGCCAAGGGTCTACGACCATACCACCCTGAACGTGCTCAATCTTGTCTGATATCAGAATCTGGCCATGGGTTCATTAATTTTATTATCTTTCGAATGAACCAAGTTTTTTATTTTACTAATTGGCTGAATGGTTTTTTTGTTCTCAATTTCATTTAGTTCTGATCTAATTTTTGGTTATTTCTTTTCTTCTACTTTGCTTGGGACTGATTGCTCTTCTTTACTCAGTTCCTTGAGTTGTTTCATTAGGTAGTTGATTTGGACCTTCTTGGTCTTCTAGATGTGGGCATTTAATATAATAAATTTCCATCTTAGGACATTTTTTGTAGTATCCCACCCTTTTAACTGTTTGTAGCTTCATTATCTTCATTATTGTTTTGTTCAATAAATCTAATGGTTTCCTTTTTAACCTCCTCCCTGACCCAGCTATTGTTCAACAAAAAGCTGTTTAGTTTCCATGACTTCATGCAGAGATGTGTGTTTCTGTTAGAAGTGAGATCTACTTTAATTCTCTTGTGGTCTGTGAAGATACAAGGAAGTTATAAATTATATATTTTTAAATCTGTTGAGGTTTTATTTGTGTCCTAGGATATGATCTGTCTTATAGAATGACCTATGAGATGATGAGTAAAATGTATATTCAGTGGTAATGGGGTAAAATGTTCTGTGTATGCCTCTTAAGCCCATTTGATCTACAGTACTATTTAAGTCCAACTTTTCTTTTCTTTTCTTTTCTTTTCTTTTCTTTTCTTTTCTTTTCTTTTCTTTTCTTTTCTTTCTTTCTTTTTCTTTTTTTTTTTTTTTTTTTTTTTGGTGGGAGGGCCGGGCCGAGCCTCAAGCTGCTGTAACATCACAGCTCACAGCAACCTCCAGCTCCTGGGCTTTTGTGATTCTCTTGCCTCAGCCTCCAAAGTAGCTGAGACTACAGGTGCCTGCCACAACGCCTGGCTATTTTTTGACTGTAGCTGTCATTGTTGTTTGGCAGGCCCAGGCTGAATTCAAACCTGCCAGCCCTGGTGTATGTGGCTGGCTAGTGCCTTAGTTGCTTGAGCTACAGGCGCTGAGCCAAAGTCCAATATTTCTTTGCTTAGTTTCTGCTTAGAGGATCTGTCCAGTTCTGTCCTTGCGCTATTAAAGTCCCTGACAATTATGGTGTTGTAGAATATCAAGCTATTCAAATTGAGTAGTTTTGTTTTATATATCTAGGGGAATTAGTGTTAGGTGCATAAATATTTAGGATGAAAAGTCCTCTTGTTGTATTGTTCCCTTGACTAGTATATAGTGACCATCTTTGTCTTTCATTACTTTTATAGCTATAAAAACCATTGCACCTGCAAAAAGGAATACAACTCCCACTTTCTTGTGGCTTCCATTTGCTTGAAATACTGTTTTCCATCCCTCTACTCTGTGTCTAGATTTGTCCTTGTGTGTTAGAGGTGTTTTCTGAAGGTGGAAAATACATGGATTGCATTTTTAAAAACAAATCAGTCAGCCTATGCAAATTCAGTGTTGAGTTCAAGCCATTTGCATATTGAGAGAATTGCTAAGTATGGGGGAGTTCTCTTCTCTTGTGTGGAAGTATATTGCCTTATTTTGTCACTTGGGTCATTGCGGAAGTGAGGGTTTGTCTTTAAGTTTCTGAGTGACTTGACTTTGCTGGTGCCCATTGTGTTCTCTGCATATAGTATTGGACTGAGTACTTCCTGCAGAGCAGGTCTTGTAGTGGCAAATTTCCCAAATGGTTGCTTGCCCATAAAAGATTTGATTTCTCCATCAAATGGAAACTTAGTTTCTCAGGATACAGAATTTTAGGTTGGCAGTTGTTTTGTTTGAGTAGATTGAAAGTGGGCACCAGGCGGCCACTGTGGCTCAAGGAGTAGTGCACTGGCCCCATATACTAGAGGTGGTGGGTTCAAACCTGGCCCTGGCCAAAAACTGAAAAAAAAGAAAGAAAGAAAGAAAGAAAGAAAGAAAGAAAGAAAGAAAGAAAGAAAGAAAGAAAGAAGGCTCCTATTCTCTTCTGACTTGTAAAGTTTCAGCTGAGAAGCCCACCGTACCTTGATGGTTTTGCCTTTGTAGGTCACCTGCTGGTGACGCTTGGCTGCTAGCAGAGTTTTTTCTTGCATTGTGACTTTGGCCATCTTTGTCACAATGTGTCTAGGAGATGCTCTGTTTGAAATAGGGCAATCCAATTTTCAGTGTTTGTCTACAAGGGGTTTGTCTGAATCTTTGACAACACTTGGGAAATTTTTGGTTATGATATCATCTAATACAGCTTCCATGCCATTTGGTCTCTCTTCTTTTCAGGGATACCCAGTATGTTTGTATGCTTTATGTACTGTCATAATTCTCTACAAGAATGCTCTCCTTTTACTCCCTTCTTTTCTGACTCATCAAAGGACTGAATTAGTTCAATAAACTTGTCTTCAAGCTCTGAGATTGTTTCTTCTCCATGGTTTAATCTGTTGTTAAAATGTTCTACTATGTTTTGAAACTCCCTGAATGATTCCTTCGATTTTTTAAGCTCCATTATATACTTTCTAATTTTGTTATGTCCTTCATTCATTTCTTGGGTCAATTTTTGGATTTTCTTTTGGTGGCTTTCTACTTTCCCTTCAATTCCCTTCAATTTTGCCATTCACACTCTTAATTCTCTTTCTGTCACTTCTATGATTTCTTTATAGATGGGTAGCTGCATTGTGAATCCTTGAGGGAGCTGATCAGCTCTGATTTTACATGTTCCAGAATTGTTTTGTTGGCTCCTTCTCATGTGTGGTTTCTGATTGATTTCCTTCCTCTACTTATTTTCATGTTTCCTCCTTCCTCTCAATCTTCTTTGTCTCCAGGCTTTGATGTTGAAGTGGCTTTTGGTACAGGGAGGAAATGAAAAAAGAAGAAAAGAAAGTGAGAAGGAGAACATGAAAAAAAAAAAAAAGAAGAAGAAGAAGGAGAAGAAGAAGAAGAAGAAGAAGAAGAAGAAGAAGAAGAAGAAGAAGAAGAAGAAGAAGAAACAGGCCAAGTGTAGTGGCCCACACCAGCAATCCTGGCACTCTGGGAGGGCAAGGCAGGAGTAATGACCAAGGCCAGGAGTTTGAGATAAGCCTGGGCAAGAGCAAGACCCCCAAACAGAAAAAATCCACCATGGACCATGACAGGCACTTCAGTCCTAGCCACTCTGGGGACCACAGCAGAAGGGTCCATTAAATCCAGGGTTTCAGACCTGCCTTGAGCTTGGCCAATACCAGAGCACTCCAGCTTAGGTCCCAGGGCAAGACTCTGTCCAAAGAAAAAGTCTTGGTTGTCCAGGGGACTTATGACAGAAAGATGAGAAAAATTTAAAAATGAAAGAAAAAGAGAACAAAAATATTAGTTGTATGAACACCAGTGGGAGATCCAAGATTAGGAAAAGAAAAAAGAAAAAAAATATTAACACGAGGTAGAGTTCATGGACTACAAAAAAAAAGAGAAAAGAATAAAAGAAAAAAATCCACTACATCTGCTTTGGAATATGGTACAGGCAGGAAGTTATTACTTACTTGCCATAGAGATATGGTCTTATTTTCCTGATATTTTAATTTTAATCTGGTTGTGATAGCTGTAGGAGAGTTAAATCTATGGAGGGGGAGGGGAGCTAATGTTCTGAAGCTTACACCAGATTTTCCTGGGGACAGCCCCCAACTACTCTGTGTGGGAAGCACAATCTCCCCAGTTTGGCCCGCATCTCTGTGGGAGTCAGCCCAGAGACAGTTGTCCCAGCCTAGAGGTTTGAGTCAAAGCCAGTCCACACTGGGATCCTAGAAAGCTGCTCCAACTGTGCTACCTGTAGGCTCTGACCTTGCATCATGGCACTCCCTTGTTCTGGCATTTTTTGCATACCTCCCACCCTGCCTATCTTTTTTTGCTCCTGCTGTCCCAGGCTGTCTCACTACCATCACAATGTTGTTTCTGGCCCAGACAGTACAGATGCAGACTCCTTTCTCTGAAATCACTGAGAGCAGATTATGAGATGTCTCTATTCAGCCATCTTGGAGCCCCTATCAAGTTCATGAAGTTAATTGTCAACCCTTGTATATACTACTTTATGTATACATTAGAAATATTTGGCTCCCATTGTTGCTCTAAGAAGACAGTGAGAGATCAGTCTGGGGAGCAGTGACAGAGCACAGCATTCAGAGATGTTCTTTATGCAGAGTTGAGAGTCATTACCAGAATCCTCTGCCTGGCCCTAGCCTACAGTACAGAGGATGTGTGAATCTCCCAACATCACATCTCACAATTAGTATGTTCTTCCTTTTCTTTCTGAAGGATAGAAGGATGTTTAAAAAGGGTTTGAAGACCCACCCTGGGCACTCTCTGATCACTGGCCTCAGCTTCCCACTCTGGCTGAGCACTAGATTGCTAGAAAATATTCAGGCCTCTCCCCAGAACCACTCTTAGAGTATTATACACAAGACCAAGGACTCACTTATTTAACAAGCCCTACGTGTGAGGCTGATGCACACACACGTGGGGGTCCTGGTCTGTGGTTTGCTACTAAAGTCTGATCTTTAGACCAGCAGCATAAGCAGCTCCTTTGTCATGAACAGAGGGTCTCATGCTCAACTCCTGACTGTGTCTCAGCACCATGTCCAGGTGATTCCCACACATAATAAAGTCTGGGACTAAGTGGTTTTCGTGCCTTCTGGATGTGGTGTCAGAACTGTACAGTCTGCTTTGAGCATGTGGTCAGATCACATCCTCAGCCCTTGGAGGTCCAGGGTTTATCCTTGTCCACATTCCTTTCTATAGCCAATCACTCTCTGGTGCCATCATCCATGCTTCAAGCTTTAAATACCTATTATATGGCAACATCCCCAAATCTATTTCTCCAGTCCAGACATTTCTCCTGAACTCCAGATGTTTGTCCAGCTGCCTCCCCATCTCCCTCCACTCCACTCCTGTGGACGCCTCCTCCTCTGAATGTCTGGGATGCCCTTTCCTCAAACACACCCCTGCTAGAGTTGTTCCCATCTCCACAGATGGCAGCTCCATCCTTCTTCTGCTCACACAGCACACAGCTATGAGTGTCCTCCTGGACTTCTTTTCCTTATGTCCCAGATGCATTAGATGATGCTGTAAAGTCCATCTTCAAAATGTATCCAAAATCCATCAATTCCCTTGATTTCCACTGCTCACACCATTATCTGCAGTCCGGAATCTTTCCCTCTTTTCCTAGTATTTCACTGCTCCTCCATTGTCCCCCACCTCTCAGTTCAGTTCTCAGCACAGCAGCCAGTGTGGGAGGAACGGGGCGGTGCCTGGCAGGAAGAGATAGTTCCAATGTGCTTGCATGATCGATTACTTTGTGTTTTTTAAAATAGTAGTTTAGAAAATTTGATTAAAACTTAATTGCAGATTATGAACAAGGAAACAGACCAAAGAGGTGGATGTCGAGGAAGGAACATACATAGGCCACAAAAGCAGTGTGGAGAACACCAGAAGTGTGATGAGTAAGCAGCAGCAGAGGCCTCGCAGTTTTAAGACAAAGACCTGTCTTGCTATGGCTTCACCTTTCCCCCAATGGGACTCTGGATCCTGAAGGAGAGGATATGCCTGCCTATCAGTGAGAGTCCATGCTGTGAAGGGGATTGGAAAAGGTAATGAGCAGGTGCAGGATATGCTGGGAACAGTGAAAGCACCAAATCTCATTAAGAGAGAAAAAATGTCTCTGTCTCTCAGGGAGGTAAGAGAAACATGCTTCTTTCTCCCCAGTTCTCAGTATAGCCTGGCTTTAGCCTGTCTGCCAGCAAGGTTCTGAGAGGCCTAACAGCCTCTCTTGGAATTTGTGTGGGTGGAATGATTACGGTCTGCTTTCACATCCTGCTTCTAAGCTTTGTTCTTTGTTTCATTAACTGCATCCCAATTCTTTAGTTTAACGTAAGAGTAGAGTATAAGTGAAGAATAACTTAGCTAAAGTGGTTAAAGAGCAGATGCATTTTAAAGTGATAAACAATGGAAAGGATGACATATAGTGCAGTTTTTTACTTTCTCCTGTGACTATGCATTTGTTTATTTGAATACAATGTATGCAATAAATACTGAGTTAACCTAGAATAGGGGTCCTTTACCTGTCCTCACTGTTGGTGATGCAGGCCCACTCTTTTTAAATCTATCTTGTCTCTTGTCTTATTTCTTTCATTCTTTTGTCACCACCAAGCACTGGGAAAGAACCCATGGTGTAGTTTGGGGATGGTTCCCAACATCCAGAGAGACTCTGTTAAAAGAGAAATCATACATGTCCCTATTCGGCTCAAAACTGCCATCTAGGCGGGGCAAGGTGGCTAACGCCTATAATCCTAGAACTCTGGGAAGCCCAGGTGGGTGGATTACTTGAGCTCAGGAGGTTGAGACCAGCCTAAGCATCAGCAAGATCCTATCTCTAAAAATAGCCATGAACAGTTGTGGTGAGAGAGGATACTGGAGAAGGGTGAGCTCTAGGAGAACAGGTCTTCTCAAGGAGACCACAAGGATACACCTGCAGGGTCCTCTCCATGGTGACTCAGCTCTTGGGAATTTGTAAACTGAATTTCCTGGAACTTGGAAATTTCCAAGTTCTGTGAAATCCTGTAGTTCTGTAGGGTCTGGAATAGCATCTCTCACTTGATTCAAACTGGCCAATGAGAAGGGTACCTGTGGGGTGGAACTTTTTGACTGTTGATAAAAAGGGAAAGACCAAGGCATTTGGGGAGGGTAGCCATTTGAAATTCTTCTATGCCATAAGCTCCTGGCCGGTAAATAAAGCCCTTCCTCTTATAAACATGGTGTTCGGGTGCTCTTTCTCTCCGTTGGGCCTCGTCTTCCTGCAATAGTGGGAGGCACCTGTAGTTCCAGCGACACGTGAGGCTGAGGCAAGAGAATCATTTCAGCACAAGAGTTTGAGGTTGCTATGAGCTGTGATGCCACGGCACTCTACCAAGGGCAACAAAGTGAGACTCTGTCTCAAACAAAAATAAAAGCAAAAAAATAAAAAACTGCCCTCTAACTCCCCACCTTGATCACTGTAAAGGTCACACCCTTTCCATACCCTCCGGGCCTACCTGTTTCGGTCTCATCTCTGACCTCATCTTAGTGACTCTGTCCAGCACTCCTGGCCTCCTGCTCTTCCCAGAACACAGACACCTTCTTGCTCCAGTGCATTTGGGCTGAAGATTTCCCAGCATGGAAAGAACTTTCCCAGACATCCTCATAGATAATTCATCATGTCCTTCAAATCTTTGTTCAAAGATCACCTTCGTGACAAGTCCCACTCAGCATAATAACCACCATCCCTGTCCCCACAAAACCTCTATGTCATGTTCCTGGTAACCCTTCCCATCTTCTAACATAAAAACTGCTTATTTTCTCTGCTCACGGAATATTGTCTGTCTCTTCATACTAGAACATGTGCTCCACAAAGCTCGCAATTTTTCTATTTTATACCTCAATGATGTTTCCTAGATGGAAAAATAGTCTGCCCTATATCTGGTAGACAAACATCTCACGCTGCATTCAATGCTACCTGTGCTTTTCTCCCCAGTGCTGTTGGATGGCTTCACTCACCCTCAGTCACACTGACCCTCCTGCACATTACAGCACACAGTGATATTTCTCTCCTCAGAAAGAATAATCCTTGAGTATGGGTTCAATTTTCAAACAAGTTTTGTTTTATTTATTTTGCAAATAAATCTAACTTAGAGTCTGCTTTAGAAATCCATGAGTTTGGAATGGAGTCAGTACTAAGATTGCTAGAACTAAGGGCAGGGTAGCAGGGAGAAGAGAAAATACACCTAAGATGAGAAGTGATGGGCTCCCTCCTCTCTGCTAGAATCTGGTTCCCTTAAAAAGGTTCCAGAATCTGGTTCCCTTAAAAAGGTTGGGGAAACACCGTGGATAGAACTGGAGGATGTGATATTAAATGCAATAAGCCAGGCACAGAAAGACAAATGTTGTGAGTTCTCTGTAGCAAGCAAGAGCAAAAAAAAAAAAAAAATAAATAATAATAATAATAATTTAATCTCATGGAGGTAGCAAACAGGATGGTGGAAAGATTGTTTGACGCCATGAATTCAAGACCAGCCTGTGCAATAACTAGGCCCCTATCTCTACAAACATTTTTTAAAAAAGTTAGCTGGGCATGGGTCAGCATCTATGATCTAAGCTACTCAGGGGGCTGAGGCAGGAGGAATGTTTGAGTCCAGGAGTTTAAGATTGCAGTGAGCTATGATGATGCCACTGCATTCAAGCCCATGTAACAAAGTGAGACCCTGTCACAAAAAATAAAACAACAACCTTTTTTTTAACACAATGATTTATTGTATATTTCAAAATATTGGGAAGAGAAGATTTAGTCTAAATATGATTTAGAATGTTTCCTACAAAAACAAATGATAAATGTTTGAGGTGACGGTTACCCTAATTACCCAGATTTGATTATTACACATTGTATGCTTGTATCAAAATATCACATGTACCCCATACAAATAGATAACTATTCTGTATTCATAACAATTAAAAATGAAATAATAAAAACATTGATGAAAAGGTAGAAAATGCCATCTAAGAAAAAGCCCTAGAAGGAGGGCAAGAGCTGGACAGTGTGAAAATTCTCTCTTGATACCACAAACTACTATGTGCAGGGGCTTCCCTGGGCCATATGTGCGTGTGATCACAGGTCCTGCTGGGACAAGGTTATACTGAAGGGACATGGAAAATGGAACAGTGAGGATGACTTTGCCAAGAAGTGACCACATACAGCCCAAGATGGCCTGAGCATTGAGTGGACACAGGCCCCATCTACACTATGACTCCTCACAGCCTTTTCCTAAACCCCCCCCCCCCCCACTACAGCAGACACAGCACAGCAAACACATAGATTCTGCAAGGTTCTCAGGTCTTCCTTTTATTTCCCCTTTTGCCTCTCTCATGGGAAGAATTTGAGAAAACAAATTTAAATTCAAATTCTTATTTTTAGTAGGGAATCAGCTCAGTGCACCATGAAGTTAAGACAGGGATGGAGATATCCCATGCCTACTTCTCTGCAACAGGAAAGATAATCAGGAAAGGGCACAGGTCAGTGTGGGAGAAGGGGGTCACCATGGACGTGGGGGTGGGGTGGACTCCCCACCTCCTCACATTAGGCAAAGAGGGATGCAGAGTCATTCAGAATGGTTTGCAGAAAGAAAAGTCAGAGCCTCTTGAAGTCATAAAGGGGAGGTGTGAACTCTTAGGCACAAGGTAGCTGTCTCAGGCTATAGAAAAAAAAAATTCAGATTAGTCATAGCAAGTGGTGACACTGAATAGCCCACCACACACTCAGTGTCTCATGAAGCCCCACAGCCCAGCTGTGTCCTTTCTTTCCTACCTCATCCTTACATCACAACACCAAGGTCTCACCTTTACAAGCTGTGAGAGACACATCGGATGCCTGGACACTGTCATTGCCTGGGGTTGAACAAAACAGAACTGGTCAGAGACCACAGAAGATGTGAGTAAAGGAGGAATTATGTGGCCGGAAGCTCCATCATGGGCTCCTGTCCACATTATCCCAGAGGCTTCACAGATCACCACCCCCCATATATATTTGCAGCCTGAGTGTAGCTCCCTCCATGTCCACTTGTGGGAACAAAATGCCCTGTGAAAAGCCTGGGAACAGGCAGGACCATGAGGTCCTACAGGAACCCCTGGTCTTGGATCCCAGAGAATTTCCAGAACTCTGGTGTCCCAGGGAAGGATCAGGAATCAGAGGAGAAGGAAAGAGTGGATCAACTGCCCTGCTGGAGGTCTGTCCTGAGCAAGGTCCTTCCTCTCTGGCCTGTGACTACTGGGGATCAGGTCCCCATCACCACAATCATCACGTTAAAACTCTGTCCTTCACTGTCACATGTGCTATACAAAAGAGTGATTGTTGGCACACAGGGCCCCCATCTGGGGAAGCAGGTGTGTATGGATGGAGTTCCCAGCAATGGGACGGGGAACCCTGCTACCTGGGGTTGAAATCTCCAGTGGGACAAGAAAATGCAGACCCTGCCCCTCAGCCCTTCCCTACCTGAGCTCTTCTTCCTCCACATCACAGCAGCAACCACAGCTCCAGTCAGCACAGTTCCAAGGAGAACCAGGCCAGCAACAATGCCCCCAAGGGGGATGCTGGGCTGGGAAGATGGCTCTGGGAAAGGACAGGAAGGTGAGGGGCTGACCCCAGGCCGCAGCCCTGACCCCGCTGAAAGACTCTAGAAGGGCCCCTGCTTTTGGGAAGAGACATGACAGTTCCACCCCCCTTTTTACCCCATTTCAAGGTGAGGGGCTCTGGTAGCCCCTCATGCTGCACATGGCACGTGTATCTCTGCTCCTCTCCAGAAGGCACCATCACAGCTGCCCACTTCTGGAAAGTTCTGCTGTCCCCTGAAGGCCTGGTCTCTATCAGCTCCATGTCTTGGGTCTGGTCCTCCCCATCCCGGTGCCAGGTCAGTGTGATCTCCGCAGGGTAGAAGCCCAGGGCCCAGCACCTCAGGGTGGCCTTATGATCAGAGGTGGGGTGGTGGGTCACACGAGTCTTTGGGGGATCTGAGGGGAAGAGTCAGAAAATTCAGGCACTTTTCATCTCTCATGTACACTCTAGCAGTGCTCATGTGACATCCAGAGAATGGACAGGACAAATGGGGTGGGAAAGGGAGGACAAAACTCAGACACCGGCCTGGACACAGGGATCCTATTACTTGAAAGTTTCAATCTCTGAAGAGGAGAACAGAGACTTCTGGACCTGACCTGAGTGGAGGCTGAGTGACCCGGAAGGGCTGGATCAGACCTCTGAACACACTGAGTGGAGCAGAGAACAAGGCCTCAGAGAAAAGATCATGGTGCTCAAGGTTGCTGAAAGGTCAAAGGGACCTGACCAGTATTTCAGGGACAGTCTGTCCCTCTGTTCCTTGGGAGATTCCATCACTTAACTGCCCCAGTGGGAAGGCCGGGCCTTCAGAGTCTCTCTGAGGTGTAGGATGTACACTCAGGGGGCGTCTTCTTGCTCAGGACCAGAGGGGGTGTGATATTCTAAGGTCGGGCCCATTTTCCACCCCTCCTTGTGGACCAGGAGCGGGAGCAGGGAGATCTACAGGAGATGTGGGAGGTGGGAGGCGCCCTGCGCCGAGTACCCGCGCGCTGCAGCGCGTCCTTCCCCTTCTTCAGGTATGTGCGGAGACACTGCACGCACGCCTCCTCCAGGTAGACCTTCCATCCCTCCGCCGCACCGGCCGCCTCCCACTTGCGCTTCGTGATCTGAGCCACCGTGTCCGCTGCGGTCCAGGAGCGCAGGTCCTGGTTCAGGGCGATGTAGTCGGCGCCGTCGTAGGCGTCCTGATAGTACCCGCGGAGGAAGCGCCCGTCGGGCCCCATGTAGCAGCCGTACATCACCTGGAGGGTGTGAGACCCTGAACCCGTCCCAGCGGTCAGCAGCGCCCACCGGCCCCGCCCCGCCCGGATCACCCCGCGGGGATTTTGTCCCAAACTGAAAACCAAACCGGGTAAGAGTCCTCGCGGACCCTTCCCGGGTGGGAGTTCTCAGGCGGTCCTGCAGCCTCGGGGTGACTCTCGGACCTGGAGACTAAGGCGACCCGGGGTTGTCTGTGGGGAGGGAGGAGTCGTGGCCTGTGACCGGGCCCGGGGTCACTCACCGTCCTCGCTCTGGTTGTAGTAGCCGCGCAGGGTCTCCAGGCTCACCCGGGCAGTCTGTGCGTTCCCCTTGGCGGTCAGTGTCTCCTGGACCCAATACTCCGGCCCCTCCTGCTCCACCCACGGCGCCCGCGGCTCCATCCTCGGATTCTCCGCGTCGCTGTCGAACCGCACGAACTGCGTGTCGTCCACGTAGCCGACGGAGATGTGCCGGGGCTCCCCGCGGCCGGGCCGGGACACGGAGGTGTGGAAATACCGCAGGGAGTGGGAGCCTGGGGGCGGGAGGGGCTGAGACCCGGCGCGACCCTCTCCCGGCGCGGCTCCCCGGACCTGCGTCCCCCCGGGCGGTCCCCTCGTCCTCCCCGCGGAGGCCGTTTCCTTCCCGACCCCGCACTCACCCGCCCAAGTCCGGGTCAGGGCCAGGGCCGCCGACAGCAGCAGGAGGAGGGTTCGGGGCGCTGTGACCCCCATCCTCGGAGTCTGAGGCGGCGCTGAGTCCGGGTAGCTCTGCGGTCACTTAATAACCGGGAACCGCGGCGACGCTGATTGGCTTTTCTGGAAACAGACAACCTGCGGGAATGAGAAATGCGGCCGCGTCAAGAGTATTCAGGAAGAAGGATCTGCCTGACAGGGACTGGGAGAGGGAGAAGTGAAACTCCTGGGGAGACGGGGAATCCCCAGCGCTGAGCTTCCCCGCCGGGACACCGCTCACAGGAAAGAGACCCTGACAGACACGACCAGAACTGGGGACTTTGCCCTGACCCCTGTTATCCTACCCAGAGCGTCGTTTGTCCCGCTGTCTCCGGAGTCCAGGCCCAGGAATTCTCTGACCCCCAGGCTGGGTCCAGCCTCTTCCCTGAATTGTCTCCCTGGCCTGGATTACCTGCTTCCTATTCCTTTCCTCCTCACGTGGACTCTTCTAGAAGAAAACTCACCCCAGAGAACTTGATGCCAAAGTGAACATGCCCTGGGACTGGAGGTGTGGAGATCATGGTTTTTCTCTTTACACGTGGAGCTGTGTCTCCACACACCTGACAGACTATCGGAGACACCAGTTTCCTTCTTGCTTATTGACTAGAGTGGGTAGCACAATTTTAGGAATCCCTGAACGGTCAGGAATCTAATCTGTAACAGAAGTTATGTTGGCCCATTGATAGATCGATGTGTCTAAACGCATTGCAGTTAGAGTCCCAAAACATCCGGACTAGCATCTTGGACTCTGAGTTGCTGTATTTTAAAATTGTCTTTATTCCATGGCCCTTAGTCTGTACTTGTGAGTGCAGGACATCTCATATAGAGAAGCACAATTTCTTACTGTGTATTTCAACCAGGAGTTAATCACCAGGGCTCATGCGTTGCCTGTTTTTATGAATTATTCACATCTGAGCTGTGTGCATCTTTGGAAGGGAACGATGGGTATTTTTTAATCCACTTAACATTAAGAGGCAATTAGCTCTTAAGCAGCCCCACAAATGTATTAATTATCAAAAGCAAAGCATACCCTACTAGGCTCTAAAACATCTATGAAACACTGTATTTAAATCTGAGAATTCAGCTGCTTTACAGCTCTTTTCCTTTACTGCTGCTCCTCATCCCCTGCTCCTCTAGCCCTTCCCTCTGTCCCTCTCATCCCTCAGGCTTCTCTCCACCTCTCACTCCTGAAGTGTGGCACTAGCACTGTCCCCTTCTCTGCTGCCCACGACTGTTCTTCCGCACAGTGGTCACTAGTCATGCTACTAAGAGTCAGATTCTGTCATTTCTTCATTTCCAATGCCACAATGGGTTGATCTCACTCTTGGAAAGCCTCTGGAATGTAAGGAACACAGGTTTTGAGCTGTTCTGGTCAAAATTGTAACCCCAGCTTAGAAAGTCATACCTGATACATAATAGGACTGAATTAATTATTTTTGAATGGGTGAAGGAAACGATTGTGATAAAATTGAATCACCTAAAAATCATAAGCTAAAACATACTGAAAGAGTTAGGAAAGATTTTATTTCATGCAAGTAATTTCATATCAGCCAATAAATTCATGCCAGAGGAAAAAATGTTATGTGCCTATCTATTGATCATGTGTATTAATTTTCTATTTCTATATACCAAATTACCACAAATTTATTACCTTTAAACAACTGCCATTTTTTTTTCCTGCTTCCTAGTCAGAAATTCGAGCATGGTGTGGATGGATTCTCTGTTCAGGGTTTCACAAAGCTGTGCCTTCATCTTGAGATGGGGTCCTCCCCTAAGTTTACACAGAACCTATGGGCAGAATTCACCTTCTGGCAGTTATAGGACTGAAGTCCCTGTTTGATTACCAGCTGTCAGGGTGAAAAGGGGGAAGGGCTACCACCAGCTTTCTTTGCTATAGGAACTCTCCACTTTCAAAGCCCAAAGACTCACAATGAGTCCTTTTCTCCTTGTAAATCTGGTGACCTGGACAAACCTGATTAGGACATTTCAATACAGGATAATCACTGACTTAAAGTCAACTGATTTGGGACTTCAATTATATCTGCAAATTCCTTCACAGCAGCATCTACATTAGCGTTGATTGAACACCTGGGGAACTTGCATAACAGGGGGGTTGTTGGTTTTTGGGGGACATTGTAGGATCAGCCAAGCATGGCCTGTATCTTCCCTTTCTATTTAATAGATCACAGTTGGAAATAGAAGTTCAAATGAATAGGTGTTTGTGGGTGGTAATAAGATGTATCCCTTTTACCATGGAAATTCTTCTTACATCCTAAAACCAAATGACAATATCTTAACCAAATATATTAAACAATATATTAAACCAAATGTTTAATATTTTATAATTAATGTAGAACAAATGAAAATTAAAGTGCAATAATTCATTCTCAGCAGGCTAACAAACAAATGAAAAACTGCTCATTGTCCTGAATCATCAGAGAAATGCAAGTCAAAACTACCTTGAGATATCAACTAACCCTAATAAGAATAGGACACATCACAAAGTCCCAAAGCTGCAGATGCCAGTGCAGTTGTGCCAGCAACACTTATACACTGTTGGTGGAGTTGTGAACTAAGAGATTCTTTTTTGGAAGAAGTATGGAAAATCTTCAAAGAACTCAAAATAGACCTTCCTTGGTCCTGCAATCCCATTAATAGGTACCTACCCAGAAGAAAAAGAATCATTTTTATCACAAGGACAATTTTGCTATTTGTGCTAGATTATTTATCACAGCTCAATGCGCAATCACCAAGATGTTGAATCAAACCAAGTGTCCATCAACCCATGAATGGATTAATAAACTGTGGTATGCCATGGAATGCTACTCAGCCATAAAAAGACAGAGACTTTAAATCTTTTGTATTAACCTGGAGAAGGTTGGAGAACATTCTCTTTAGTAAAGTATCACAAGAATGGAAAAGCAAATATCTAGTGTACTCAATACTAATATGAAGCCAATAGACCAACTAATACATGCCCCCACAGGAGAAAAACTCCATTTAATTGAAATTGGGTGTAAAGGAAGGAGAGAGGGGTATAGGGGAGAGGGAGGGGAATTGGTGGGCTCTCACTTAATGGGTACAATGTAAGAGTATATAGCATACCTTCTGGGTGAGGGGTACAACTACAACAGAGACACTACCTAACAAATGCAACCATTATAACATAGTCATTTGTACCCTCATATTAACCTGAAATTTAAAAAAATCATTCTCTCTTTGGAAATTATATTAGTTATTTAGTGCTATGCAACAAATTACCTAAAACTTAGCACCTCTAAAACAAGTGTTTATTATGTCTCATAGTTTTTGATACTCAGGAATCCAGTAGAGTTTTCCCTGAGTTCCTCTAGCTCAAGGCCTCTCAAAAGTTGCAGTCCAGTTGTCAGCCAGGGCTGTGTTATCTGAGGGCTTGACTGTGGCTGGAGATTCCATGAATATGGTTCACTCACATGGCTACTGAAGAGACCTCACCTCCTTGTTGGCTAGTTCCAGGAGACCTCAGTTCCTGGTACATGGACATTCTCACAGGGCTGTTTATGACATAGCAG
Organism: Loris lydekkerianus; assembly: GCA_963574355.1. Taxonomy (NCBI): domain Eukaryota; kingdom Metazoa; phylum Chordata; class Mammalia; order Primates; family Lorisidae; genus Loris; species Loris lydekkerianus. Next base: position 1,157 of record CAUYPK010111582.1, on the reverse strand, counting down.
CTGGCTTCTCCAGAACTAGTGATCCAAGGTGGAAGCCACAGTGAGGTTTTTGTTTGTTTGTTTGTTTGTTTGTTTATTTTGTTTTTTTCTTGGTGATTCATTGAGGGTACAAGAACCGGGTCACATTTGCATTTGTTAGGTAAAGTCCCTCTTACAATTGTGTCTTACCCCCAAAGGAGTGTCACACCCCAAGATCCCACCTCCTCCCTTCTTCCCTCTTGCCACTCTTCCCTTCTCCCACCCCTTCCCTCTTTCCCTCTCTTTGCTCTTCCTTTCCCCCACCCCTCCCTCCTTCTCTCTTTCTCTCTGCTCTCCCCTCCTCCCACCCTCCACTATGTACTAGGTCATTAATTGTCCTCATATCAAAATTGAGCATATAGGATTCATGCTTCTCCCTTTTTGTGATGTTTTACTAAGAATAATGTGTGCCACTTCCATCCAGGTTAATACAAAGGATGTAAAGTCTCCATATTTTTATTTTTACTTTTATTTTCTTCCATTTCTTTATTTATTATTGTTGGGGATTCATTGAGGGTACAATAAACCAGGTAACATTGATTGCATTTTTTAGGTAAAGTTCCTCTTACAATCGTGTCTTGCACCCAAAAGGTGTGGCACACACCAAAGCCCCACTCCCCTCCCTACTTTCCTCTCTTTGCTCTTCCTTTCTTTTTTTTTTTTTTTTTTTTTTTTTTTAAGAAGGAAAAAAACTTAAATTCGTAAAGCAGCCGCTTATATAGAGTGTGGGGAAGGGGCGGGGAAAGAAGGCGGGGGATGAGGTGTGTGACAGGGTCAGGCCAATGGCATGGTACCACCTTGGCTGTATCTAGGTAGAGGCAGTTTCAGCCGGATCTTGCTGAGTCATTGCTATGTGGAAGTAGCTCGATGGATCTACTTCTAGTCAGGCTCAGGAAGTTGCACTAGGCCTCAGGCACATGGCAGGGCCTAACAATTCCCTCTTTTGTTTTTTGTATGGTGGAAAAACATAGCCCCTGTCTTAGGTTGCCTGCTCTTGAAGTTTCAGTCTTACCTGTCATGGGGATACAAACATCAATGGTTTGGTCCCTGTCTTAGGTTGACTGAACGCAGAGTGATCTTACCCATCTTTGGGTACTATAAATGTAATCCACCATGCAGCCTCTCCATATCCTGTCTTA
>CAUYPK010111581.1:0-36182 GCA_963574355.1 Loris lydekkerianus | reverse complement strand
GGCCTACAGACATATGAAAAAATGCTCATCATCTTTAATCATCAGAGAAATGCAAATCAAAACTACTTTGAGATATCATCTAACTCCAGTAAGACTAGCCTATATCACAAAATCCCAAGACCAGAGATGTGGCGTGGATGTGGAGAAAAGGGAACACTTCTACACTGCTGGTGGGAATGCAAATTAATACATTCCTTTTGGAAAGATGTATGGAGGACACTTAGAAATCTAAAAATAGATCTGCCATTCAATCCTATAATTCCTCTACTAGGCATATACCCAGAAGACCAAAAATCACATCACAACAAAGATATTTGTACCAGAATGTTTATTGTAGCCCAATTCATATTTGCTAAGTCATGGAAAAAGCCCAAGTGCCCATCGATCCACGAATGGATTAATAAATTGTGGTATATATATCAGCCTTAAAGAAAGATGGAGACTTTACCTCTTTCATGTTTACATGGATGGAGCTGGAACATATTCTTCTTAGTAAAGTATCCCAAGAATGGAAGAAAAAGTATCCAATGTACTCAGCCCTTCTATGAAACTAATTTATGGCTTTCACAGGAAAGCTATAACCCAGTTACAACCTAAGAATAGGGGGAAGGGGGAAAGGAAGCGGAGGGAGGGGGGAAGATTGGTGGAGGGAGAGTGATTGATGGGATTACACCTGTGGTGCATCTTACAAGGGTGTATGTGAAACTTAGTAAACGTGGAATGTAAATGTCTTAGCACAATAACTAAGAAAATGCCAGGAAGGCTATGTTAACCAGTGTGATGAAAATGTGTCAAATAGTCTATGAAACTAGTGAATGATACCCCATGATCACATTAATGTACACAGCTATGATTCAATAATATAAATAAATAAAGAATTAAGAACCTGGCTCAGGCCCATAGCACAGTGGTTTTGGTGCCGGCCACATACACTGAGGCTGGTGGGTTCGAACCTGGCCTGGACCTGCTAAACAACAATGACAACTGCAACAAAAACAACTAGTCAGGAGTTGTGGCAGGCACCTATAGTCCCAGCTACTTGGGTGGCTGAGGCAACACAATCGCTTAAGCCCAAAAGTTGAGGTTGCTGTGAGCTGTGATGCCACAGCACTCTACTGAGGGAGACATAACGAGACAATGTTTCAAAAAAAAAAAAAAAAAGAATTAAGAACCCATAAGTAAGTGAACAAACAACATGGTCAGATAATTCACAAAAAGAATTACAATTAGTGAAGAAACACGAGAAAAATGTTAACTCTCACTAGCAATCCCATAAATGAAAATTTCAATAAATAATGCAAATAATACATTATTCTCACTTATCAAATGAGCTATATATGTGACTATGTATTTTAATATTTTGATGAAATAATCCTAAATTCAATTTTTTTTATGTACAATAAAAAAATACAGAATCATACTCTTATGGAACCATTGTCATAAATGTGGTCTGTTGTTGACCAAAATGTTGCCGTGCAGCAAATGACTATACTATACATGCTATAAATCACAGGAATACTATGACGCTTTATCAAAAGTCTATTGTGGTTTATACTTTGATAAGATAAATCTAGTATTTCCCACAACATGCCATTCCTTTTGTACATATTTTGTGGACCATTAAGCTTTCCATGTTTGGCTGTTTGGCACATACTTAGCAAATTACTCCTCATTTTGGATCTGAACAGCTTGTTTTCTTTCCAAGTATTCCATTTCTGATTGTTACGCCATAATCAAGTACTTTTTAAAAAAATTACTCCAATATAGATTCAAAATCACATTTTAAATTATAGTCACCTTATTAATATTTCACATGCTCCTTTTCACTTATAAAATGGTAGAAATTGGTTAGAATAGATAAATAGAACATTTTAAAAAACTGTGTAATATCTATGAATAAAAGAATGATTATTTCTATCTCCTTTGTGAACTGTGTTATACAAAATAGGTATTCATTAAGGTGGTGGCTTTCATACTCTTTGTTTACATTACTTGAGACAAATGATTTTCTCTACTTTTAATATTAAAAATAAGGTACTTTCAAAGCCTCTTTCAGATTTTTACACATTTTATCTCTAACATAAATCTGTAAACCAGTTATCTGAAAGTTTAGATTCTTTTAGTTGATTTGACTACATAGTGATCAACAACTGCCACATTTAAAAAATGGAATGGAATAAATTAATATTTCAGAGTACAAAGATTGAAACATTTCATTCAGTGTAATTTGAACTCACATTTAAATATAATCCTAATTTTTTATTTCTGTTATTCAGTTGGATATTACCCAAAGAATTAATAGTTTTCACATTAAGCCATATGATTGAGCAAATGATTTTCACTTTTTGAAGAAAGAAGAAAACTAAAGTTTCAATTATGATTGAATGCTCTATTGCTTTTGTAGCAATACACTCAAATTGCATTAATTTGCTAATCTCCCTCTTAATAAAGATGACTGACTCCTGAATGTTCACTCAAGAAAAGGAAGCTATAAAAATAACATTTTAGGCTATTTCTACTCTCTATATATTACGTCTTCAAATCCACCAGTCTCACAAAATCCACTCAACAATTAGAACTTCTTAGGCTAATATAAATAGAGCTTTTAGTCACTCTCGTGTGTGGGGGAGGGTATGCATGTATGTGTGTGTGTGTGTGTGTGTGTGTGTGTGTTGAGTGATCATATATTAGAATTTGTTCATGTTCTGAATAGAATTCTGCTGAATAATTTCCAGCAGTTACCAATAGCCTTTAAGATGTTTTTTATTCATATTTATCTTTTCCAAAATTTCTTTTCATAAAATACATATAACAGGAAATTTAACTATTTTTAAGTGTAAAGTTCAAGGGTATTAAATATACCCATATTCAATCATCACCACCATTCATCAACAGCATTCTCTTCATCTTGCAAACTGAAACCCTATACCCATGGACAGTAATTTCCTATTCTCCCCTCCCCCAGACGCTGGAAACCAACATTCTACTTTCCATCTTTATGATTCTGACTACTCTAAATATCTCACATAAGTGGGATTATATAATATTTGTCTTGTTTGTGATTGGTTCATTTTACTTATGTCCTCAAAGTCCATCTATATTATAGCATATGTCAGAATCTCCTTTATTTTTAGGCTGAATGATATACCATTGTGTGTGTGTATGTGTATATATATATATATATATGCATATATATAAAGTACATAATATATACCTATATACTCGAGTATAAGCCGAGTTTTTTTGGCACAAAATTTGTGCCGAGTTCAGGTTTTTCAGCACAAATTTTGTGCCGAAAACACTCGGCTTATACTCGAGTATATAGGTAATATTCCATTTTGTTTATCTATTCATCCTTGGATGAATACTTGAGTTGCTTCTACATTTTAGCTATTGTGACTAATGCTGCTATGAACATGGGTGTATAAATACTTCTTTAAATTTTTTTATGTATTTACCTAGAGGTGAAATTGCTGAATCATATGGAAAATCAATTTTAAAGTTTTTGAGGAACCATGATATTATACTGTGCTTGATCTTTTGTTTTTCTTCTTACCAATAACCTTTTAAACAAATCTTCTCTTGGGAAGCCTATTGTCTCCTACCAGTCTCTATAATAATAGGCATTATAAACATCCCCTTTTATGTAGAGATACATATCTTTCACAGTACAGAAGTTACCTCATTTGAATATTATAATCCCCCTATAAGAGAAGCAAAGTCATTTTGTTATACTCACATGAGAGGATCTCTGAAAAAGTCTCCAAAAATGCCTACCCAGACTCCTGGACACCTTGTTAATAGTTCATCTATAAAACCATTCCATTTGTTGAGAAGTCAATGTTCTCTTTCAATGTTTTGTTTTTTGGAATTAAAATTAAGGGATCCATTAAAATCTTTTATTCTCAATCCTATCTCCTTCATGTCATACAAATGCTAAGCAAAAAGGGCTTCAGATGGACTGATTTTATATCTCACCTTCTATGAGGCATGGCTTCTGTTGGCTTCTATGATAGCTAGTTATGATGATTTTCTTCTGGACCCACTGGTTGTGTCTTCTCTGTCTTTAGGTGACTTTGGCACCTCTGCTCCATCTCTTTATATTTCAGCATTTCTGCAGCTGTTCTGTACTTTCCCCTGAGCTCCCTTCTCTTTTCATCTGTTCACCTTTCCTAAGTAAATACATCTTTGATGACTTTAAATGGCTATAGGTCAGTGACCCCCAAATTCATATTCCACCCTCAAATTTGCATCAGAACTTCATGTAGTTGTTCAAGACATATACATATAGCTGTCTTATCAGTTTCTTAGTATGGTCACACTTAACATACCCCAAAACAAAGCTCTTTGGAATCTAGCCCTTCAGAAAATTGCATCCTTCCTCCAGAATATCTATCTCAGTAGAGGGAAGCCCCCTCCACCCAATTGCTTAAAACCAACAACAGATGGGCTGGATGCAGTGGCTCACACCTGTAATCCTAGTACTCTGGGAGGCCGAGGTGGGTGGATTACTTGAGCTCACAAGTTTGAGACCAGCCTGAGAAAAAAATGAAACCTTATCTCTACTAAACATAGAAAAAAACTGAGGCAAGAGGATCACTTGAGCCCACAAGTTGGATGTTTCTGTGAGCTATGATGATGCCTCGGCACTTTACCCAGGGTGACAGCTTGAGACTGTCTCAAAAAAAAACAAAAAAAAAAACAAACAAACAAAAAAAACTGATGGGTTAACACTGAATAAGACCATAGATCAGAAGAAAATACACAAGAAGAATAAGAAGAGACAGAAAAAGGGAAAATACAGAAAACAGTACATGTGATATATATAATACCATAGGAAGGCATAAAATATTGGAGTCTGAAAAAACAGAAGATAGAATAGGGAAGTGGAAATATTGGAAATGCTAATAGCTAAGAACTTTCTAATACTGATGGAAGACTTTAAGCCACAGATTCAAGGAGAATTATAGCATTAAAAAGAAACTGAGTACAGGGTGGTGCCTGTGGCTCAAAGGAGTAGGGCACCGGCCCCATAAGCCAGAGGTGATGGGTTCAAGCCCAGCCCTGGCCAAAAACTGCAAAAAAAAAAAAAAGAAGTGCAGTGAACTAGTTGAATATACTCATTGTGAAAAATCTAAAATCTGAGATTGAGCACTGGCGTGATGCCACAAGTGGAATATTTTACACTTGACCTCATGTGATGAGTCACAATCAAAACTCAAGCACATAATACAGTTTATTCAGCATTTCCGAGGGAAAAAGAACTCTTCCAGGCTCCTTCAGCTGCAGTATATCTTTGCCACACATGCCCAGATTCCCCCATACTAGCACTTTAACAAAGGTAACAAAGTGACATTTATGCAGGCAAATGATGCCAATGGAATGCTCCTATGATGCACCACATGGGGGTGAAGATTTGCATGCAGTACACATGTGTATGTTTGTTCTCTGTGAAGGGAGGGGGAAGGTTTTAGTGGAGGGAGGGTAATGGGTGGGGCCACATCTATGGTGCATCTTAGAATGGGTACAGGCAATTGCACTAATGTACACAGCTATGATTTAACAATAAAAAAAAAATTAAAAAAAGAAGAAAATAACAAAAAGTGCTGCAACATTATCTTTACACCACTGTTTTGCCACAATCTGTCTCTATTCTTTATAAATTTCTGTACCACATTAGGAGGCTGAGTCTTCACTCTGAAAGCTCCTGATTTTACACATTAAATAAATTTGTTTTCTCCTGTTAGGAAATCTGCCTCATGTTAGTAATTTTTCTCTTTTGTTTTTGAATTATATATTACTTTATTACTTTAGGCTTGCAGATACAAATGTTTTATAAAAAAATTATTATTTAATACAAACTCTAAAAATCGAACTCACTGTGAAGGTTACTCTCAGACAGTACAAGTTCTTGAGTCTTTGCCCCACAGTCTAAAGTATTATTATTGGGGAAATTTAAATTCTGTGTTTCAATGTGTTTTAAAATGGGAAAGTAATATATATAATTTTGTAAAGTGGTCAAACAATAAAAGTAGTACATTCAGCAATAAGCAAAGGTGTTTCTACAACTTCTCAGGTATAGGGTTGAATAGGGTTGTTCACAAACATTGGCATTCCTTCTCCTTGGCACATGGTAGGACTTTACTTCTTTGCCACTGGATACAGAATTCTGGGTGACTGTGGCACTTATTTTAAAAAGAAGCTTTAAAGAGCTGACAATGGGAAGCAACAGCATTCACTCCTACTCTGTCAGGGTCACTGAGTAACAGTGACAGGCATAGCCTTTTTACTGACCCATACACATAGGGTGAGCAAGAAATTAACCTTTGTAGTTGGAAGCCACAAGGATTTGTAGGTTGAGTGGTTACTATCATGTACTCCAGTCTCTACAGACTAATATACAATGTATAACCCCTTTAAACAAAATTTTATGGGCCTTTGGAATATAGTATTTTTTTACATTTAAAAGGCCAAGGGCCTTGGTCCCTACATGAAGGAAAATAAGATATTTTTATTTTTTCATTTATTTTATTTTTTTAAATTCAGATTTATGTAAAGGAACAAACAACTAAGTTACAATATTTGCATATGTTAGGTAGAATCCCTCTTGTAGCTGTTCTGCACCCAAAGGTTGTGCCAATATCCTTACATTGTGTCCAGTAAGTGGGAAGCACACCAATCCCTTCCCCTTCGCCTCCTTCTCCTCTCCCTTATTCTCCCTCCTCTCAACTTGAATTGAGTTTTTATCTTATGTGGGCATGTATCAGATTGCCTACTGGCTTCGCATTAGTATTGAGTACATGTTAGTATATTTGCTGTTCCATTCTTGTGATACTTTACTAGGAAGAATGTGTTTCAACTCCATCCAGGTTAATACAAAAATGTAAAATATCCATCTTTTTACAGCTACATAATATCCCATGGTATACATATACCACAGCTTGTTAATCCATTCCTGGGTTGATGGGCATTTAGGCTGTTTCCACATGTCGGCAACTATAAATTCCTCTGCAATAAACAATGTAGTGCAAATGTCTTTATGATAAAATAATTTTTTCTCATCTGGGTAGATGCCTAGTAATGGGAGCACAGGAACAAATGAGAAGTCTAATTTGAGTTCTTTGAAGATTTTCCATACTTCTTTCCAAAGAGGTCATATTAGTTTGCAGTCCCACTAACAGTGTAAAAGTGTTCCCCTCTCTCCATATCTGTGCCAGCATCTGCAATTTGGGGACTTTGTGTTGTGGGCCATTCTCACTTGGGTTAGGTGATATCTCAGGATGATTTCAACCTACAGCTCTCTGATAATTAGGGATGATGAGCATTTTTTCAAATGTGTGTTAGTCATTCATCTGTCTTCTTTAGAGAACATTCTGTTCATGATGGAATTGTTTGCTCTATTTTTGTTGATTGCGTTCTCTGTAGATTCTAGTTATCAACCCTTTCTCAGATTTGTAGCATGAAAATACCTTATCCCATTCTGCAAGTTGTCTATTTGCTTTTTGTTTCCTTTGCTGTGCAGAAGTTTTTCAGTTTAATTAAGTCCCATTTGTTTATTTTTGTTGTTGCAATTGCCACTGAAGTCTTCTTCATAAAATTTTTCCCCAGGACAACATCCTTAGAGTTTTTCCCACACTTTCTTCTAGGATTTTTATTATCCTAGAAGAAACGATCCAAGCTTTTATCCATCTTGAGTCAATTTTTGTAAGGAGCAAGTTCAGTTTCAGTCTTTCTCATGTGGTTATTCAGTTCTCCCAGTGCCATTTATTGAAGAGGGATTTTTTTCCCCATGGTATGGTTTTGTTTGGTTTATCAAAGATCAGATGGCAAGTAGAGACTTGTTTCGTCTCTTCATTTTCTGTTTGGTTCCATATGTCTATGTCTCCATTTTTGTGCCCAATATTATGCTGTTTTGATTACTATAGACTTGAAATATAACCTAATGTCTGGTAGGATGATGCCTCCAGCTTTGTTTTTATTACTAATAATTTCCTTGGCTACATGCTTTTCTTCTGGTTCCATATGAAACAAAGAACTATTTTTTTCCAGTTCTTCAAAGTATGATGTTCGTATTTTAATAGGGATTGCATTGAATCTGTAGATTGCTTTGGGTAGTATAGACCTTTTAACAATGTTAGGTCTTTCCAGCCTTGAGCATATATATTCTTCCATTTGCTAATTTTGTTAGCTGTTTCTTTTCTTAGGGTTTCATAATTCTCTTTGAAATTCTCTTTCTCCTCTTTTGATAGGTATATTCCTAGGTATTTCATTTTCTTTGACGCTACTGTGAAGGGAATTGAGTCTTTGATTAGCTTCTTGGTTTCACTGGGTTTGGTGTATACAAAGCCTACTAATTTTTGGATATTAATTTTATACCCTGAGACATTATAGTATTTCTTGATCACATACAGAAATACTATGTGGTTCAGTGTCTGGGGTTCTCTAAATATACGATCATATCATTGACAAAGAGCAAGTTTGGCCTCCTCTGCCCCCATTTGGATGTCCTTTATATCCTTCTCTTGCCTGATTGCACTGGCTGGAACTTTCAGAACTATGTTGAATAGTACTGGCAATAGAGTACAGCCTTGTCTGGTTCCAGTTTTAAGAGGAGAATTTTTCAGTTTTACTCCATTCAGTATATTAGCTATGGGTTTGTCATAGATGGCTCAATCAGTTTAAGGAATGTGGCCCCATGCCTATGTTCTCAAGTGTTCTTGTTAGAAGGATTTTGAATTTTGTCAGATGTTTTCTCTGCATCTATTGAGAGGATCATATGGTCTTTGTTTTTGCTTCTATTGATATGGTGAGTTAAGTTTATAGATTTGTATATGTTAAATGAGCATTGCACCCCTGGGATGAATCCTACATGACTGTGATGTGCAATTTTTATTTATTTATTTATTTTTTATTTATTTATTTATATATATATTTTTTTGCAGTTTTTGGCCAGGGCTGGATTTGAACCCACCACCTCTGGCATATGGGGCCAACACCCTAGTTCTTTGAGCCACAGGCACCGCCCTGTACAATTTTTTTTAATGAGTAGCTGCAATCCATTGACTAAGATTTTGTTGAGTATTTTTGCATCTATATTAATTGGTGAAATTATTCTGTAGGTCTCCTGTTGGGTTCTTTCCCAGTTTCAGAATTAGGGTAATGTTTGCTTCATAGACTGTGTTGGGGAAGTTTCCTTCTTACTTGATGTTTTGAAATAGGTTCTGCAATACAGGTATAAGGTCATCTTTGAAGGTTTGAAAGAATTCTGGTGTGAAGCCATCTGGTCCAGGGAGGGGTTATTTAATTAGAAGATTTTTTATTGTTTCTTCAATCTCAGTTTTGATATTGGTCTGTTCAAGAAATATACTTCTTCCTGGTTAAGTGTAGGAAGATGGTGTGATTCCAGATATTGCTCCATATCCTCCTCCACATTGTCAACTTTCTGGGCATAGAGTTTCTTATAGTAGTAAGAAATAGTCTCTTATGTTTCTGTGGTATCAGTTGTTTATTTATGTTTTTGAAGAACTGATTTTGTTTCATTAATTTTCTGAATGATTCTTTTGGTTTTCAAATTTATTTATTCCTGATTTAATTTTGGTTATCTCTTTTCTTCTGTTAGGTCTGAGATTGGATTGCTCTTCCTTTTCCATTTTCATAAGATGACTCATTAGGCTGTTGATGTGCTCTCTTTCTGTTTTTTGGATATAGGCATCTAATGCAATAAATTTTCCCCTTAGGACTGCTTCTGCAGTGTCTTATAGTTTTGGGTAGCTTATAGCTTCATTGTTTCTATGTTTAGAAATTTAATAATTTCCTCCTCAACCCAATTGTCATTCAACATAAGGTTGTTTAATTTATATGCCTTTGGGGTTTGAAAATATTTTTTGGAGTTGAGTTCCAACATTATTGCTTTGTGGTCTGAGAAGATAAAAGGTGTAATTTCAATTTTTTATTTTGTTGAGGTTTGATTTATGTCCTAGAATATTGGGTATTTTGGAATATGTTCCATGGGCTGATGAGAAGAATGTACATTCTTTAGTTTTAGGATGGTGTGTTCTGTAAATGTCTATTAAGCCCATTTATGTCCCTTGTATATTTGTTTAGTGGCTGTTTAAAGTACCTGTCCAGTTCTGTCAGAGAGGTGTTAAAGTCCTCAGCTATTATGGTCTTATAGGATATTATATTGCTCACACCATTTAAGGTCTGTTTCATAAATCAGGGAGCATTTAAATCGGGTGCATAAATATTTAAAATTCAAATGTCTTTTGTTTTATTGTTCCCCTGACCAGTATGAAGTGCCTATCTTTATCTTTAATTGCTTTCTTAAATTTAATGCTTTAAATCCACTGGTATCTGAAATTAAGATTGTGACCCTATTTTCTTCTGATTTCCATTTGCTTGAAATATTGTGTTTTCTAGCACTTCACCCTGAGTTTTGCTTTGTCCTTCAAGGTTAGGTGTGTTTCTTGGAGACATAATATAAATGACTTGTACTTTTTTATCCAACTGGCCCCCCAGTGTTTTATCCAACAGTGCCCCTTCAGTGGGTAATTTAAGCTATTTATATTTATTTAGGAAACTGATAAGTGTGGTGGAGTTCTATTCATATTATTTTGTGGAAGTCCATTAGTTAGTTTTATCTTTTGTGCCACTGTGGAAGCTAAGATTTGTCTTTTAGTTTCTGGGTTTTTAATTTGCTGGTGGTCCATTGTGATGGTCAGTGTGGAAAATAGGTCTACGTACTTTCTGTTGAGCTGATTTTGTTGTGCTGAATTTCCTCAATGTTTGCATGTCAGTGAAAGATTTGAATCCTCCATTGATTTTGAAGCTTAGTTTAGCAGGATACAGAATTCTGCGGTGAAAATTGTTTTGTTTAAGAATATTAATGGTAAGTGACCATTCTCTTCTGGCTTGGAAAGTTTCAGCTGAAAAGTCCACTGTCACCCTGATGGATCTGCCCCTGCAGGTCAATTGGCACTTACTCATGGCTACTCACAGAATTTCCACTTTTGTCTTGACTTTGGACAGGTTTATTACAATGTGTCTTGGAGATGTTGTATTTGTGTTGAGATGACCTGGTATTAAATATCTCTCTAAAAGGCACATTTTTGAAACACTTGGTAAAACTTGAAAAATTTTCCTTTATATCCTCCAGTAGGGCTTCCACTCCTTTGGCATATTCTTCTTCCCCTTCAAGCAGCCCTATAATTCATATATTTGAACACCCATAATTCTCTGAGTGACTGTTCTGCTTTATCTCTCTTCTTTTCTGGACTCTTTAACTACCTGGGTTAGTTTAAGTTTAGGAGTCTTTATTTACCATGGTTTGATCTGTTGTTAATACTTTCTACTGCATTCTTAAGTTCTCTGACTCCTTTAATTTCTTAAGCACTGCTATATCCTTTCTATATTCTTCATATCTTTCATCCATTTTTTGTTCTTTTTTTCCACTTTTTTTGTCAATTCCCTTTATTGTCTTTGCCATCTATATTTTAAATGCCCTTTCTGTCATTTCCATTATATCATTACAGGTGGAATCCTCTGCAGTGGCTATTTCATGATCCCTTGGAAAGGTTGCTCTGTTCTTTGGTTTTCATGTTGCCAGAATTTTTCTGCTGGTTTCTCCTCATGTGTATTTTCTTCTTATTCACTTCCTTCCCCTACTTTTTCCTCTGCTGCCTCCTTTACTTTAAATTACCTTTTCTCTGAGTTTAGGTGCTTAAGTGGCCATTAAGTATAAGGCCAAAAGGACGAGAAGGGTTAAGAGCAAGAAGAAAGAAAGGAAAGAGTTCAAGAAAAGGAGAGAAGGACAGAAAGAAGGAAAGAGATAGACAGAAGAGATGATGGTGTTCAGCAGGGTGCTTTAACCTACACCCACAACTACAAGACTTTGGGGTGCTTAGCTGGGTGGGTCCCTTGATCTCAGGATCTCCTTACCAGCCTAGAAAAACAAGACCACACCTCCACCAAAAAAAAAAAAAAAAAAAAAAAAAACAGCAGTAGTTAAAATTTGGGATTTACCAATACCTTCCTTCCAAAAGCCAAAGATAGAAGGACACCTTAAACTATGAGTTTATATTCTCCTTGAGCCAGACATATGTCATAAAACTAGCCAGACCAGTGCCATGATCCCCAGTGCTAAGAGAAAAGAAAAAATAATAATAAAGAAAGAAAATTAAAAATGCAGTTATATAAACTGAAAGGGAAAAAATGATATCTAAGTTGTATGAAAAATTTATGTGGGATTAGAAAAGTAGAAAAATGTCTACCAAAGGAGAGAAATATAAAAGAAATAAAGAATAAAAGGAACTGAAAAACCACAACCAATATTGAGGAGCCCTTGCTATTGAAGAAAGTAAAAATGAAAACATAAAAATACACCCAATCCAAACCAAACAACAACAACAGCAATAACAATGGCAGCAACCAAAACTAAAGAAAAAATTGGGAAAAAAAGCAAAACAAAAATAAAAAAGAGAGCAAATACATGTCTACACACACACACACACATGCAGGCAATATACTGCCTAGACACCAGGTGGTGCTGTGATGTTAGGGAACAGAGAACACACATGCTGTTTTCACTGTAGAATATAGAAACCCCTCTCCAATTTCAGAGGAAACCCAAACATGTCCTCTTGAACTATTTGCCCCCATTCAGGGCTTGGTCACTTCACCAGCACTTAATTCCTGTGGGATTAGGATCTCACAGCTTTCACCAGATCTCTCATGTGGCACACCTTGACCTTTCAAACAGTGCTGCCTGATAACAAAGTGGTTTAGGGGTGGAGCTCAACTCACTCCAAGGATGGCTGCTAGAGCTCAGTAGGCATGCCAGAGCCAGCCAAGCACTAGGACCCGGAGACTCTTCCTCCCACACAGCTTTTCCTCAGTGATGGCCTGTCCATAGCCAAGCCCATGGGAGCTTCACTCTCCCACTCACTTTCACCCCCCACTCAAACTCAGCTGCTTGAGTTCCCTTGCTTGTCCAAGCCCTGACAAGGCAATCCAGGGAGCAGTCCACTTCAACAACAAAAACTGCAGGACAGCCCTTTTCCACTTAACAGTCCTCTACAGTAGGGCTGCCAGCTGACCTCTGCTAGTGCCCTGGCACCTGCTCTCTGTGCTGGTCCTCCTTAGTTCTGGACCTCCTCATTGACTCCTAGAATCTCCTACTGCCTCACTGTGCCCTGGGAGCAATGGTTCTGGGTAGTTTACTCTAATCAGAGGTGGCCGAAATCCTCTGTCCTCTGCTTCACCAAGAGCAGCTGGCAAGGAGATGTCTATAGTCTGGCATCTTGCTCCACCCCCTCCAAAATGAGATCTTTTTTAAAAACTCAAATAATCTAAAATCTAGCGAAAATGGAACAAATAGAAAACAGTAAGATAATAGATTTAAATTCAATTGTGTCAGTATGTATATTAAATGTAAATTCAATCACACACTGCATAATGACATTTGAGTCAAGACAGACTCCATGTATGAAAATTGTCCCACATGACTGGAAGACTGTATTTTTATTGTACCTTTTCTTTGCTTAGTTACACAAATCTTTACCAATGTGTCCAAATAGCCTATACTATTCAGAACATGCTGTACAGGTTTCTAGCTTAAGAAGCAATAAGCTATACCATGTAGCCTAGAAGTATAGCAGATGATACTGTCTAGGTTTATGTAAATGCACTCTATGATGTCTGCAGAAGGACAAAATCACCTATCAATGCATTTCTCAGAATGGATCCCTGTGGTTAAGTGATGCATGACAACACAAAAGGCTCTAGTAAAAGGCAAAGATTGTCAGGTTGAATTTAAAATAAATAACTATTTGGGTAAAAAAACGGCCACATCTACAATACACAAATACTTTTTTAAAGGTGTAATTGTGCTACCAATTCCTAAAAAGCTTTTCTTGGTGTCCCACTGTTATTGTGGGTTTTTCTATCTCTATTTGTAACTCTAGCAATTTTTGCTCTACCTATTTTGATGTTATGTTAGTTAGTAGATGCATACAAATTCCAAACTTTAAGGACTCCTCTCTATCTCTAGCATTGCTTTTGCCTCAAAATCTACTCCACTTGACTTTTTCCAGATATACTGGCTTTTCTATAATTTTTATATAATGTTCTATAATTTCTATAATTTTCAAATACAATTGGTCATTATATTTTTCTTTTTAAATTATAAAAGAAATAAATTTCTAATATTTTAAATTTAAACAATAGGTATTTATACTGTAGTCCAGGTTCAAAAGTCTTTGCTGCACTCCTTTGGCTATGTTCTGCATATGTCCTGTGTTAGGATTGGCCTTAACATTTGTGTTAGTTTTAGGGGACACTCTTCTCTAGCTCTCTCTTACCAAGGTTTTCTGCCACACTCTCTAGTTCTCAGCAGCCTCTTTCCCTAGTTCCTCTGGCCAGAAAGTTTGGATTCTTTCAGTTTTAGCATCCTGCCATCTTTCACAGTTATGTGTGGTTGGGACACAGTGGCAAGGGGAAAACAGGGGAAACAATAATGGACATTGTTCCCATAATCTTCAAGGCCAGGAGCTCCTTTTCCAAGCTCCTCTCTCCAAGGTCTCCTCTTGGGGTTGTAGATACCTATGCCACTGTGTGTTTGGAGCTGGTGTGGGGGCAAGGCAGGGAGAATAAAAAGGAAATAAATTAGGGATTAAATGGCAGGATGCCTCATAAAGAGTGTATAAAAAGTTATTCAAGGTGTGAATTAATTTTAAGTTGACCTCTCCCTGTTAATCAAGTTATATTCAGGAGTAACTTGAAACCTCTCCAAATTTGTCATAGCTCTCACCTGTCCCTTGAACTCCCATTTTGTTTCCATTAATGGTCTTTCTTAGGGTATTCCTAAAGAATGTAAGTTAGTGATAACAAATGAATGAATGATAAAGAGAAAAATTAAAAGATGAGACATTCGACAAAAATAAAATACCAACACTGCTTGTACACACATTCTAAGAGCATACATGCAACTTACGTGACATTAACACGCAAACCAAAGCCTGTGGCCCTCCTGTATATTTTTGCATTTTTCATGGCAATTTAGAGTTGGAGACTAATATCATTTTTGAGATGATAGTTATGAGCATTAACAAAAGCCCCCTAGAAATGGGATAACTTTTTGTTTCTGTGTGCCAAGGAGGCATCATCTCTACCTATGAATCCAAGGGCCTTTTATTCAAATCCATTTGAGTTATACTCATCGACTTCAATAAATTGGAATTTTGTCTATAACAAATGTTTGTTAATAAGATTAATAGAGTTACTTTTCATTTTATACCTCTGTCATTATAGGATAAGTTTTCTTTAAACATGACTTTTTTATTTTCATTACTTTCCTAATTTGAATCAAAGTATCATAAGTTTTCAAGAGACCTCAGTGGTCTTTTAAATACTTGAGCCCTGAGTATACTGATTTCTTTTGATTGTCAAAAAGTTCACCTGGGAGCCCCTGGATCCAATTTGTCTATTACTGTTTTTATGATAAGGTGATGCTGAGCTATTGTACCCTGCAGAAGAAAATAATGAAATGTCTCTAATATTTTCAGTTGCATATCTCTGTCAGTGTGTTTTGGAATTACATTATTCTATTCTTGGAAAATGTGAAGGTTCTGATAAGCAAAATCTTTTATTGATAAATTTGTAAAGTGAGACTACGATATTGAAATTTGACAGAAAGATACAGTCTTTTAAACCAAGTCAATACATTGCTAACACTCTGATTATATTATAACTGAATCTATCATAGCACTGCTATGCTGTTGTATGTATCAAGAAAGTAAATATTTTTAAAATAATAAGAGGAAATTTAATCATACTACCTAGTATATAGCAAAGGAAGAAAATATATAGTCATTATTCATTTAGTGTGTCTTGTATTTTAGAAAATATTTGCTAAAATTAAAAAAGCCATTACTATATTTCCAAAGGGAGAAATATTTTGATATTATAAATCTGTGCTATCTAACTAGCTAGTGCAAATTAGGAAATGCTGCAAGTATAAAATATATATTATTTCTCAGAGACTTAATTTGAAATAAAGTATGTAAACGATCTTATTAACAATTTTTATATTGATTACATACGAAAATGGTTAACATTTTGGAAATAGTGTGTTAAATAAACTATATTACAGCATAAAAAAACCAAACAACTCCCTATGTCTAAAGTCAGGAGACAGTGAGTTAGAAGTGGTGATTCATTTATTCAGTCTGTTCCAGTAATATTTATTGAGGGTGTCTACTGCATCTTAGCAGCTCTAGCTCTAGATTCCCATTGCCTTGATTCAAATCCTCTAAGACTGACTGATTATGTGATCTTGGGTAAATTTTTTTTCAGAACCTTTAAGCCTCAGTTTTCTCTCAGATACACTGAAAAAGACAATGCTATTAGCAATTACAATTTATAGAATTGTCACAAAAATTAAGTTACACACTTTCAATATTCAGCATTATCAATGCTCTCCAACCAAAGAGACAAATTTGTAGTTGGCTAAGTTGGGTTTATTGCTTATTACTGTAAAATGGAACACATGACAGGCAGCCAGGGACATCTCAATAGAAAGTGTGAGAGACGACCTATTGTAGGATTTGGGCTTTGGCTGGAAGATTTAGGAGAGGATTCAAGAAAACATGGGTTTGCTCCAGACAGCATGATATCAGAAAGTGGGGGAAAGTCTGTGATTGGATATCCAATAAATCTTATCCTTGGAGGAGAAAGACTACTGCTGTAACTGGTTAAGTAGCATCCATTCAGATTAGCCAGCAGAAGGGAGTGTTTGGTGTTTTGCATAGTAATCTTGCTTTTGTCTGTGTTTAGACAAAGTTATAAAGAGTTATAAAGTGGTCTTATTTTGTCATGGTCTCAGAGTGACATTTTTTTTTATGTTAGGGAGATTATTTATACCCTACATGAGAACAACATGACCCAGATATATAAGCATCAGACAAGTTTCCAGATTTCAAGGGCCAATTTTATTATTGTTATTGTTATTAGTTCTTAGCCCTGTACCTAATACATAGTAAGTACTGACACCAAATAAAAATGCCAAGTAAACAGAGAAACTTTTATTTGATGGCCAGGTAGAGGAAAAAGAGGCTGGAACAGAAAGTAAAAAATAACCAGATAAATGGGAGAAAAATAGAGTGTGAAATCACAAAAGTGAAGGAAGAGATTTTATTTAAGGAAGAAAAAAGCGGTGAACAACAGTCAGATATTGCTAAGAAGTCAGCAATGATGAGCTTTGAAAATTCACAACAGGAAAATTGATCGTACCCTTAGTGAGATTTTCAGTGAAGCAGTGGAGGCTAGTGTAGGATGAGAAATGAGCAAGAGGCAGACATTTCCTTACAAATGGAGAAGTAAAATCGGGTTTTTGGTAGTTCTAGGAGGATTTAAATTATTTCTTAACATGAAAATTACTTTTATTTTTAATTTGTTGATGGGAAGGTTTCAGTCAAGTAGAAGAAGTTAAAAATACAGAAGAGGGAAGAAAAAAAGGTAGTGAAAGTTTTTAGAAAAAACGGCAGGGCATAGAATCCGAAATAAATGTTAATAATTACGGGATCCATTATTAGGTATTTTGTTGTTGTGTTTGCAATTATACAAGATGCTCAAGGTGCAATTCATCTTCTGTTATTGGCATATATGGAGTATTATAATTTTAATACAGTTTTATTTTGCCAGTAATATTTGTTATCATGTGTATTTTATCTTGTCTCTCTTGTAATTGCAGACGTCAAATGTGACTTGAGTATTACAATTTTAATACAGTTTTTTCCTTTCTTTAAAATGTGGATACATTTTTTGGCACACTCTGTGTATAGGCCTGTGTGTGTGTATATGTATGGAGAGAAAGAGAGAATATTTATAATAGTCTCCTTAAAATATTTATCACCACCCCCAGCCAGCCTGAGCAAAATATAATATAATTAAAGAAGCCATACTTATATTTGGTCTGGGATTTTTGTGGTTATTTTGGTGGGCAGATTATGTTAACTCTCATTTTGGCTTTTATCTATAAGTGTATAATATTACTTATATTTTACATAATAATTGAGTTCATATCATTTGGGATTAGACAGAGCTGGGTTTGAATTATAGCTCCATACCCTTAGATGTGAGAACACAAGCTTCCAATATTAATTGAGCTCCTACTATCTATCAACCCTGTGGAAAGGACTGCAGTACATGGTTAATAATCCACTGTCCTTGCCTTGGAGAAGCTTTGGATTTGTGAAGCAGGTTCATTTTCATCCTTGCCAACCTAAGAAGGTTACTCATGGAGTTGTGAGAAACAAGTGAGGCAGGTTTGCAGAGTGCTTGGCCGTGTGCCTGACACATAATTTTTTGGAATGTGCTGTAAAGGCAGATGAATAGTGACATCACCTTTCAGGGCCACAATGTCACTAAAAGTACATTCTTCCAAACGTTAGATCCAATTTCTACTTCTGGGATTGCTTTAAGTGTTTCCCAAAACATGTCATATCTATTGGCTTATCTTAACAGTAGGTGAATTTTCATAGATTGATTCTACAAACTAGAGGTACCATTTTCCTTCTGAGATATAGTCATGACAAGGTACATGCTGTGGGGTCAGACCCCTTGGAGTCTTGACAAATTAGCTTTTTAACAAATTACTGCTTATCTTGCTTATGCAGTGCCTTCTCTAAAAGGCTCCAATACAAAACCATTTTAACAACAATTTTTCCAGAAGAAAGAGGATGACTTGTAAAAGAGATACTTAAGGGAGGAATTCAAAATAAAGAGAATCACAGGAAGTTGGTCTCTGCCATACATTTTCATTACTGTTTGACAGTTAAATGCAGTGATTTGCAAAGATTTTGGACATCAGTATTTCTTAGCATTTGCTTATAAATCCCCAGCCCTTTAAATAAATATGATTGACTTTGACTAGTCAGCACCGTAGGGACTATTGGCTGTGGTCCTTATTGTCTTTCTGGGATCAGTGAACTATCACAAAAGGCACAGTAAGTTCCACTGTTACATTCTTCATGCACTCATGGGTATGCTGGTCCTGAACCCCTGTGCAGTATTGCATGGAACGCATTCAAAAATTCTTAACCTAAATATGTTAAAATCTTCTGGGAGGGCTGATCTCTACAAAGAGTGATTCTCATAAGGAAGTTTTGTTTTTTTCCCCTAAAGTGAGCAATGTCTAAGAAACCTAACTATAGTTCTTATAAGATTAATATTAGAAAAAGGAGAGGAGGGTGGGGGTGGTGCTGTAACTCACATGTCCTCATAAACTTAGCTTTCTTTATAAAGAATACATCCCGAAACTTCCCTGTGCATTAACAAAGTGATTGACTCTAGGGAATATTCTAGAAGTATTTAGAGCTTTTTTTGTGTTCACATGGAGCAATCGAGAAAATCATATTAAACTGCAATAAAGCACATGGTATTTTTAACCCTTCCCCCTCTGTCTTTTACCACATGTCTGGCAGGGGTGCAGTCTATTACCATTTCAATCATGACATCAATGGTGTGATGAGATAGATACATCTATTCAGCACCAGGCTTTCTTTATGGTTATAGGTTTAAGTCCTTTTAATATCAAATTACAAGGGTCTAGGACAGTGCTTTTCAACCTTTTTTTTTTTTTTTTTCTTTATCTAATGGCACACTTGAACCTATAGTAAATCTTCCATGGCAAACTTAAATTATGTTGATTAAAAAAAAAGGAGTTAAAAAAAAGAACTACTTACTGTGTTTTGAAATGTTTTCAAAAATAATGTAACTGATAATCTTTAAAAATTTTCATAGCATACCTAAGATCCTCTCACAGCACACTGGTTGTAAGTCACTGGTCTAAGGGAAATTGGTATGAGTGAGATTTGACTATACAGGGGTCACTTGGTGCTTTGTGGACTTTTCAGATGGGCTATATCAACTTTAACCCACATGATTTTTCAATACAGCAAAACAAACGGGGGAAAACACAGCCTTTAGAATCAGAAAGACCTAATTCACACAAGTCCTCTATTCCTATAATTTCTGTGACTCTAAGAAAACAATGTGAACTTTCTAATCTTTGGTTTCTTTATCTATAAAATAGTAGTAACAGTAACAATAGCTACTTTTTGTATAGTTTGTATAGTTTTTAAGGACTAAAAAGTGTTTATATGCAAATACTTGTAGCTATTCAATATGTCATAGCTGTTACCTTTAATTATAAATATTTGCCTTTCTTGCAAAGGCATCCTCCATGGTGCAATGGTTATTAAGAAACAGCAGCATTTCAAGTGCCTTTCACAAAAGGTTTATTGAAATCAGTTCTTGTACATTATGAACAACAGACACTAAATCAAGAGGAATTTGGGTAGCAGTATATAATTTCTCTATGACATGAAAGAAAATGTCAGCAGTCCTTTGGTTTTAAACTTCTTCTCTCAAGCTACAGTCACATAAAGTACCTGAAATACAAATTTGCAACGGGCAGAATTTTAAGATGGCCCCATGATCTCTACCCCTTGCATTAAGCCCATGATTCCATTCCATTATATTGCAAGGGTGATGGGGTTTGGGGTATATATTGAAAGGCCCAGATCAGTCAACTTAATCAAAGTGGAGAGATCTTAAAATGGACTGGTTTGGCTAAATCAGTTCAAAGTCTTTAACCAGAGACTTAGACTTTCCTGAGGTAAGATCCCTTACTTAGAATCTGCTATCCTTAGAAAGCAAGCATCCATGTTGTGAGAGGTGTGTTTGAGGGGTATATGGCAAGGAACGGGAGGTAATATCCAGGACTTGAGGGGGACCTGTGGCTATAGCCAGCAAGAAAAGGAGACCTAAGTCCTACATCTGCAAAGAACAGAATTCTGTCAAAAATTATGTGAGCTTGAAAGGAGACCTCTAGGTCTAGAAAGAAATACAGCTTATCTGACCCTCTGATTTCTTTCGAGACTCTTAACCCAAATAAATAAGAGGTTTATTTTTTAAAGCTGCTAAGTTTGTTTCACTGTAGTAGAAAATAATACAAAATTGATCTTTTAGTCTTCTAAAAGGCTATTTTTATGGTAGTTCAGGTGAGGGTTCTGTCCGTTGGTTTGAGAATCAGAGAAGATGTGGCTAGGATAAAATACATGTAGTTGCATCAAGCAGGTCATTGAAACTGCTCAAAATATTTAAACACTTCAGTAGAGTCATTAGAATTCAGTTTAGAGGCAGGAAAACGTTTTTCTTAAAGAGTGAGGAAAAATTTTATTTCCAATTTCATTAACAACCTACTCACCTGTATCAATAACTAAGCCAGCCCAAATTATAGTGTCTCTTAATTAAAGACACAGCAACATGAATACTATTGTAATAAAGTAGCTGAGGTATTTGAATATGCTCAGTTTAATTGGAAGAAATGACTCTGTTTCACAGCATAAATAATCTCACAGAACTAATTATAAGTGATAAGAAAGCCTTGGGAGAGGCAATAATGGATTTAAATGTAAATCCTTGTGTTTGATTAGCTGTTTTATTATATGTCTTATTCAAGAGTCAGCCCCAGGCATTTATGGGTTAAAAATATGACCTAAAAACTTAATGCAGAGATTCTAAGAAGTCATAAGCTTGGGAAAGAGGAAAATAAACTCAGTAATTATCATACTGACCTCTTTTTTAAAAGCTGTATATGTTTAAAAGAATTAAGTGAAATAGACCACACAATTACAAAAATTTTAGGTGTGAGCTCATGATAAAGATTAGAAAATTCATGGTTCAGTACCTTCATGTCATCAGAGAGCAAAGCAAACTGTCGTATCACCCTTCAAGAAATACACTGGGCTCACAACTAGGAAGAAAGGTAGGCTAAAGAGTCAGGCAAAAAATGATTTCTGAGAAACTGGCAAGAAATGAAAGGGTACCAATGAGCCACAAACACATGTCTTTCCTTGTTAAGGAAATACACATTAACCACTTTAGAAACTTATATAAATAGTTTTGGTTCTTGAGAACGCCAACAAATTAAATCTAAATGTGGGTGCATGTGTGTGAGTGTGTGCATATGTGTAAGTGCATGCATGTATGTGAGTGTATGTGTGCATTTGTTTGAGTATTTGTGCATGTGTGTGAGTGCATGCATATTATAAGTGTATGCTTGTGTGTGTATGCGTGCGTATGTTTGAGTATGCGTGCATGTCTGTGTGTGCATGCATATGTTTGCATCTTTGTGTGTGTGAGCATGCATATGTTTGAGTCTGTGTGTGTGTGCTCACACATGACTAGAAAGATGGAAAAGACTCACAAGAAAAAGCAACCGAAATTCTTTGCTCCTTTGCTAAATAAATTTAGAACTATGTCAACAAGCACAAAGAAAAATCGATTTGCAGTTTTATCTAAATAGGTCATTTAGTGTGAAGGCTATGTTTCAAAATCCCCTAATTTACCTTATTCCCAAGCCAGGTCAACTTTCCAAGCAAAGTGCCTGTCAATGCTTAGCCAGGCAAGATGAAAACCTCACAGACAGTAAGTAAACTCCATTTTCTGACTCTATCCATCCACAGTGTTGAGGAAAAAGTGTGAATGTTTTGATGCAACTATTTATGAGCTGGTCAGCATTCTGAACTTTTTGTATTTGGAGGAACAAGAAATAATAATTTCCATCAATGTGGGCAAATGACATACATGGCTTCTCTGGTGGAACAAACACGGGTTAAATTCCAGTGAAAGCTCCTCCTTTCAGATAGCATCCGATTTTCCCATTGAGAGACAATTGTTGTATGAACAGGAGGAGGAAATCAGCACTGGCTTTATCATCACTGGTTCTATTCAACAACAACCAAATTAATTTATAATTTTTTACTATGCAAGAATACATGTTCATTACAGAAAAATTGAAAAATACAAGTGAGAGGAATACATGTATTGATAACTGGCTACTCATTTTAGTAAGATATTCTTCCCCTTAATTATGAGAAATAAGTATCTATGTCTATACACATACCCTTTCAAAATATGATAAGTAACATAAAAATTAAATGAAAAATTCTCTGAGTACCTAAACAATTCTGGGTTTTATGGCAACGTAAGTTAGAGGGTGCCACAAAGAGCCCCCATGGGTCCTCTGAATTGGAAGGGCGAGCCCATGATTCAGAATCAGATATGGTGACATTTATCAACAGCAATGTCTATAATTTCATGGATCCTAGCAATAAACTTAATTTTTGACATATATTTAATAGGTTAAATTTGTATCATAATATATTGATACCATACTTGTATACAAGACTTGCTTCAGGGTGTGACTGCATTCAGCATCAAATGGCAGGTTAATAAAAACTAAAGCAGAATCAGCTTTACAGCCCTCCATTGCCTTGTGTTTTGTGTTATCTTATTGTAGACATCTGAACGAAAACAATCACTATTTAAGAGTTGTCTAAATGAACGTACAGTGCTTGACTACACGCTTCTTGCAATTTCCATCAGATTTAATATTATACATGCTTTATGATTTGGGTTAACACACAACTGTGAGTGGATGATGACTCTTGACTGACTCTTTTAAGCACTATGAAATAGCACATTTTGTTAGACTTCCTCCAATTAAGTGCATATCCACCATTAAAGCAATCTGTCATTATTCTAACAATGTCATTAACATCTACAATGTAACTCACAGTGGCTTTGTTCTTCTTTCAAAATTAGTAGCACATACATTTATATAGAAAGCCTGAAATACAAAAACAATTTTAAGAAGCCTTCAACTCTAAGCTATACAAATATTTTTAAATGGATTACATAGAAAGTATGACTTTCCTAATAAAGCCCATAGGAATTACGTATTTATTAAGTGGATTAATGATATAAAATAGACATTTCTTTTCTTTTTAATGTAGCAATCAAGAAATATGGTTTATTGTACTGTTAAGTATACTTGAGCTAATGAAAATAATTAAATTATTGGGGAATTAAAAGTAGAAATTAGTATGTAACATTCACGATTTTTACAAATAAGGAATTATTATGAATCTTTAGAAATATTTTGGGGAAAGTTTTAATTCACAGACTAGTTCACTGAATATTCAATTAAAAGATAAAATTGTATTAGCAAATTTAGATGGTAATATCAAGTCTTATTTACTACTATGTCATCAGTAAATAGATTAAGAATTAATAAATAAGAAGTGCAAAGGGAAATTTTAAATTCACAAAAAAGAAAGGAGATTCTGCTCCAGGAAGAATATCTATTTCTACTTCACAAAATAAATACAGACTGTTGTATAAATACAAATTAGAAATGAAATTTATTTATTGTCAACTAAGGCTGTAAACATGTGAGGTCAATTTTCCTCATCTGTAATGAGTTTACAAATAAAGTATCAAAGGAAAACTAACTAGGAAGAGGAGGCATAGTAGTCATTTTTCACTGTTTTGGACGTGTTTCCTTTCTATCTCTTACATGCCTCTAAAAATAATCTGCTAAAAATTTACTTAGTTGCAGTTATTTCTTTTATCCTTTAATAGAGAATAAGTTTATTTGAAGTCAGGATTAATAATCTCTGTGTTTCCAAAACTTTCACAGAGCTTTACCTACCACATTGAACATTAAATTTACTAAGAAATAAATGTCCTATAATATCTTACAAGTAACATAAATAAAATTAATTAACTATTTATATCTCAACATCTTTTTCCTATGTATTCCTGATCTTCAAAATGTTTCTGACCACCCTGCTTCCCAAGCAGACAAACCTGACAGTCATCTTTGATTCAGACCCAACAGTCTTAAATTCAGTCACAATTTTTATTTATTTATTTATTTAATTGTAAAATCATAGTTGTGTATACTAGTGCAATCAAAGGGTACAATGTGCTGGTTTCATATACAATCTGCAATATTCTCATCAAACTGTTCTACGTAGCCTTCATGGCATTTTCTTAGTTATTGTATGTAGATATTTATATTCTGCATTTAGTAGGTTTAGCCTGTACCCATTCTGAGATGCACTGTAGGTGTGGCCCCACCCATTTCCTTCCCTCCACCAAAACCTCACCCATCCTTTCCCCTTCCTTGGCCCTTTCCCCATATTCTTGTGCTATAGTTGGGTTATAGCCTTCATGTGAAAGCTATAAATTAGCTTCATAGTAGGGTTGAGTACATTGGATACCTTCTCTTCCATTCCTGAGATACTTTGCTAAGAAAAATATGTTCTAGCTCCATCCTTGTAAACATGAAAGAAGTAAAGTCTCCATCTTTCTTTAAGGCTGCATAATATTCCATGGTATACATGTACCAAAATTTGCTAATCCATTTGTGGGTCAATGAGCACTTGGGTTTCTTCCATGACTTACCAATTATGAATTGGGCTGCAATAAACATTCTGGTACAGATGTCTTTGTTATATTGTGATTTTTGGTCTTCTGGGTATAAATATGGCACCTTTTGTCTTGGCTTGGGTGTATTATAGGATCAAATGGCAGATCTATTTTTAGATCTCTAAGTATTCTCCAAACATCCTTCCAGAAAGAACGTATTCTTGTGCATTACCACCAGCAGTGTAGAAGTGTGCCCTTTTCTCCATATCCACACCAACATCTCTGGTTTAAGATCCTAACAAACAGAATCCAACAACACATCAAAAAAATTATGACCAAGTGGGATTTCTCCCAGCGTCTCAAGGCTGGTTCAATATACGTAAATCTATAAATGTAATTCAGCACATATACAAACTAAGAAATAAAGACCATATGATTCTCTCAATTGATGCATAAAAAGCTTTTGATAATATACGGCATCCCTTCATGATCAGAACACTTAAGAAACTTGGTGTAGAAGGGACATTTCTTAAAGTAATAGAGGCCATCTACAGTAAACCCACAGCCAATATCGTATTGAATGGAGTTAAATTGAAATCATTTCCACTTAGATCAGGAACCAGGAAAGGTTTCCCATTGTCTCCATTGTTCTTTAACATTGTAATGGAAGTTTTAGCCACTGCAATTAGGGAAGAAAAGGCGATCAAGGGTATCCACATAGGGTCAGAAGAGATCAAACTTTCACTCTTTGCAGATATGATCTTACATCTGGAAAACACTAGGGAATCTACTACAAAACTTTTAGAAGTGATCAAGGAATACAGCAATGTCTCAGGCTACAAAATCAATACCCATAAATCTGTAGCCTTTATATATACCAACAATAACCAAGCTGAAAAAACAGTCAAGGACTCTATTTCTTTCACAGTAGTGCCAAAGAAGATGAAATATTTGGGAGTATACCTAACAAAGGACATGAAAGATCCCTACAAAGAGAACTATGAAACATTAAGAAAAGAAGTAGATGAAGATGTTAACAAATGGAAAAACATACCATGCTCATGGCTGGGAAGAATCAACATCATTAAAATGTCTATACTATCCAAAGCAATATATAATTTTAATGCAATTCCTATTAAAGCTCTATTGTCATATTTTAAAGATCTTGAAAAAATAATACTTCATTTTATATGGAATAAGAAAAAACCTTGAATAGCCAAAACATTACTCAGCAATAAAGACAAAGCAGGAGGAATCATGCTACCAGACCTGAGACTGTACTATAAATCAATAGTGATCAAAACAACATGGTACTGGCACAAAAACAGAGAAGTAGATGTCTGGAACAGAATAGAGAATCAAGAGATGAATCCAGCTACTTACCATTATTTGATCTTTGACGAGCCAAAGAAAAACATTCAGTGGGGAAAAGATTTTCTATATAACAAATGCTGCTAGGTGAACTGGCTAGCGATTTGTAGAAGATTGAAACTGGACCCACACCTCTCACCATTAACTAAGATAGACTCTCACTGGATAAAAGATTTAAACTTAAGACATGAAAATATAAAAATATTTGAAGAAAGTGCAGGGAAAACTCTTGAAGGAATCGGCCTGGGTGAATATTTTATGAGGAGGACTTCCCAGACAATTGAAGCAGTATCAAAAATACACTACTGGGACCCGATCAAATTAAAAAGCTTCTTCACAGCCAAGAACATAGTAAGTAAAACAAGCAGACAGCCCTTAGAATGGGAAAAAATATTTGCAGGTCATACCTCCGATAAAGGTTTAATAACCAGAATCCACAGAGAACTCAAATGTATTAGAAAGAAAGGAACAAGTGATCTCCTCTCAGTGTGGGCAAGGATTTGAAGAGAAACTTCTCTAAAGAAGAAAGATGCATGAGCTACAAACACATGAAAAAAAGCTCATCATCCTTAATCATCAGAGAAATGCAAATCAAAACTACTTTGAGATATCACCTAACCCAGTGAGAGTAGGCCAGGTAACAAAATCCCCAAACCAGAGATGTTGGTGCGGATGTGTTCAGTCACAATTTTGTCTCAATTTAAAAATCCCAGCATGTATAAAATCTGGCTCTTTTTTTTTTTTTTTTTTGTCTTCACTGCCATCACCTCTTGCTAGTCCCTCTTTTCCTTGGCATCCATCTTGATCATTCAGCTACTCAATATCTTTCTGATTTTAACAATTAAAGTATATTTGAGTCCTATTTCCTAAATCTATGATCCTCTATGATATGGACGAAACTTTTGTTCCATTCATGCAGCATTTATAATTGGTCATTTCACAAATTTGCTCCACAGCAATCATTCTGCAACCTATTTTATCTGTCATTTCTTCCCAGAATTCTGTCCTTTTTCTAATTGTCCCCATCTGAAGTGACTCAAAATTCATTTTCGGTAAAACCAAAGCTCTTAATGTTGCTTAAAAGATAAGCCTTAGACCTTAATGTATACTATATTAGATTAGGGCTAAAGAAGATTTAAAATTGGCAACATCTCCTGAGGGCTAGTCCCTCTCATAGAGGTAAGAGATTTCTAAGAAAACAGTAAAAATGAAGCAGGCCTAGTCCTGCCTTCTAAGGATTTATTTCATTGTCTAATCTTGAGAGTTGATCTGGGAGAAAAAGAGAATTAAATAAGTAATATTAAAAGTATGTAATGAATATTTCCATACTACAAGTATAAGTAGCTGTGAGAGCACTTAATAGGGGATTTAACTTATTCTAAGAAGTCAGTGAAGTTTTCTGAAGGTAGGAATATATGAGCTAAGGAACCAAAAAATTATTTCACTGGGCAAATAGGGCTTAGGAAAATTGATATAGGTTAGATGGAACTCTAAACAGACCAATCAAATTGTACATGTTTGGTTTTCTTTATGGTCTTGATAAATATCACTCATTTAACCCTTTATCTTGAAGAACGAACTATTTTGTAGATCTCAGTAGAATTACCATTGTGTATACAGAAGACATACTGAACAGCATTTTGAGCTCTTATTCAAAAGCTGTCTTTGATTCCAGAATGTACACTCTTCAGATCAGCACTGAGCATATCGGTCAATACCAAGTAATTTATGATCACCTTCAGATAACCAAGCATCTTGTTCTATTGAGGGACATGTCAAGTACTTTATGGCACTAGGTATTATGGTTAATGCAAATAATTTTTCTTGTGAGTTGAATTAAAGATCTTCACGTAATGTAATTAAAACTTCAGAGACATTTTAAACACATCATTCAAATAAAGCAACCTAAAATGTACATATATGTTATATCTCTGAAGAAATTAAAGTCTGTATGCATATAAATACATATATGACCATATTATCAATAACTGTTACATAATTTTCATGGGCAAAATTATTCACTAGTGGGACATTAGTGTCAGATATAGGACAAAACACTTTAAATTTGTGAGTTCTTATTGCCCATTATCTATTAAGAACTACAAGTTTCAATTTAACAGACAATTTCATGTTAAACACATCTTTATAATGAGATTGCTATCACTACTACTCAACAGCACTGATTCAAGCAGTTGAAGAAGAGTACCACTTATTGTGACGTGTCCCACACATGTCCTCTCTCACAACTCTCCAACATGCAGAAATATCCCACAGAGGATAAAGAAAATATTAGCCATGAGAAAAGAGCCACTTAGCTATTATAATCCAAATCAGATTCTGTTTCCATGCCATCAAGGAACAAATGAATGACTATTAGGTAAAATACTGCTTACTATAATAGACTATTAAACCTGTTATAGAATTGTTAATTTACATATATAAATATATGGTATATAAATATACACATATGCACATGTATGTATTTATACATGGAATATATAAATACACATATATGTAATTATCAACTTGGTAAAGGTATGTAATCTCACTTTTATTTGAGAAATTAAGGCTAAAAAATGGTTAAATAATGGTCATGTAGGATTCAAAGCTAAACAAATAATCCCAAATCTGTAATAATAATCTACACACAACAATATCTCAGTTGTTAAAAAGAAGAGAAAGGGAACTTTTTAATAAGAGAAAATATTTTGTTTTAAAACATGTATCACTAAAAAAAGGTAAATAAGTATATAACACACGATGACCCTCTGAAATACTGTCTTGAGTCAAGTAGGTGCTGAGCAGCTCCCATCTGTGTTTAGAGAGATCAAAAGAAAAGGAATTTGAACAGCAACTTTGCACAACTACAGTTTACCTCTGCATACTCAAACTCTGGCTGTAAAGAAATATTTGCATCATAATATTATGGAAACATAGTAAACTCATCGTAAGGTTGTTTTATGAAGAAACAGTTTTTTGTTTTTTTTTCCCCCAAAGAAAATAGAGATGAAAAC
This sequence comes from Loris lydekkerianus, assembly GCA_963574355.1. Taxonomy (NCBI): domain Eukaryota; kingdom Metazoa; phylum Chordata; class Mammalia; order Primates; family Lorisidae; genus Loris; species Loris lydekkerianus. Next base: position 6,519 of record CAUYPK010111581.1, on the reverse strand, counting down.
AGATGTATAGTAAAAAGAAACTGCACATTTTATTTGTTCCTATTCTGATTGCCCACATGGTCCGCCACAAGAACATGTCACTACTTCCTCTTTTGGTTACCTCAGAGCATAACACTTGACTAAATTATTATATCCAGTTATTTTTAATGTAGGGAATGAGTACTTCATCCACAGAAAGAGTTGAAGATTTCAGTCCTAAGCTTATACTTTTTTTTTTTTTTGCTACAATATTTGTGACTATTCAGAAGCCCAATAATAATTTCTAAGTCATACAATATTCACTTCCAAACATTTTTCACATCTGTGAATTGCATTAATCTTCATGACTCTGGGAAGTAATTAGGTTTATCTCTACTTTACAAACAGGGAAACAGAGTTACAGGTAAATATAATCCATTTAAGTGAACAGACTTGCAGAAAAGATAGTCGCTTAAAGCATAATTAACTGCTTCTGGTCGACTTTTCATATTGTCACTGAAAAGACTACCCATGCATAAAAACAGAGAAAAGCACTGCCAACTGTCTGTGTGCACATTACACACCAGAATTCCTGAGTTGTATGCCACTGCAGACCTTACTACAATGTGAAGCGTGAACTTAATCCATAGTCACTGCAGAATACCTAAAAAGTGAGTGGAAGGAATCCCAGCAGAAATCCACAAAAATCTTTTAATGTGATTGAATGGAGGTCACTGGTACATTGAGAGAGAGAGAGAGACTAGAGATCACTTTGAATACAGGCTATGTGGCAGGACTAATGAAAGCACTGCTGTGGAAAGCTCCTACTGAGGACAGCTTTAGTGACATAAATATATGGTTCTAAATTCTTTGATATTCCTCCCATCACTTTGTAATTGCTCTGTTTAAAGGATGACATATATTTTATCCCTTCACATTGAATCACTTTTCAGAACATCAGCATATTTTCATGGCAAGAGATATTTATCTGTGTTTGTTTGCTTTTCTTTCTGTTTTTTGTTGCTTGTGTTTGTTTTGCTATCTTTACTGAATAAGCTATATGCTTATTAATATTGGGAAATTGGGTAAATTTTGCCTGAGAAAATTTTATGTTTCTATGTTTAATTCTACATTTTAGGTCCCATTAAAGGCTAAAAAAGAAAGTTAATAGGTAAAAATAGTTAATAATTTTACTTTATTTCAGAAATTCAATAACTCAAATTGGATTCAAAGTCAAATTTTATCAAACCTACAAAGAAGAGTTGGTATCCCTGCTGCAAAAATTATTCCATAAAATTGAGAAGGGGAGGAATCCTCTCCAACTCACTCTAAGAAGTCATTATCATCTTGATAAAAAAATCCAAAAAAGAATAAAACATAACCAGAAAACTATAGACCAATATTCCTTATGAATATAGATGCAAAAATCCTCAATAAAATACTGAATTCAATAGCACATCAAAAAAATAATCCACCAAGACCACTGGTCATCATCCCAGGTATGCAAAGATGATTCAACATATGTAAATTAATAAATGTGACTCATCACATAAACTGAAGCAAAATCAAAGATTTTGTCAATCTTTGTCAATCAAAAATCTGATAATGTCAATAGATGCGAAAGAAGCATTCACCAAAATTTAGCATACTTAGGGGTTGGTGGGAGGAGGGAGGACATTTGGAGGGATCTCACCTGATGTGCACAATGCAAGGATGTATTTTATAATAACTAAGAGTAAATTATGAATGTCTTACTACATAAAACAAGTAAGTGAGGTGATAGTTATGTTAATCAGCTTGATTTAAGCATTTCATATTCTATATCAAATCATCACAATGTACCCCATAAATGTACACAGTTATGATTTAATAAAAAGTTAAATTAAAAAAGAACTGAAAAAAAATTCAGCACAAAAAAAACCTTCAAAAAATACACATAGAAGAAACTTGCCCCCAAAGTATAAAAGCCACATATGACAAAACCCACAGCCAACATCATACTAAATGGGGAAAAGTTGAAAGTATTTTCACTAAGAACTGGAATAAGACAAAAATACTCATTGTCACCACTTCTATTTAACATCGTACTGCAAGTCCTAACCAGAGTAATCAGGCAGGAGAAAGAAATGAAAAAAGAGGAGGTCAAATGGTTGCTTTTTGTTGATATATCATCTTACATCAAAGCTTTCACCAAAAGACTACTGGAATTGATAAATAAACTCAGCAAAATCTCAATTACAAAACAATGTACACAAATCAGTAGCATTCCTATACATAAATAACAATCAAGCTGAGCATCAAATTAAAGGCTTAATACTCTTGACAATAGCTACAAAGAAAATAAAATACTTAGGAAAATACTTAAACAAGGAAATGAAAGCTCTCTATAAAGAGAACTGTGATACACTGAGGAAAAAAATCTCAAATATGACAATCAAATGAAAAAACGTCATGCTCATGGATCAGTAGAATCAACATTGCTAAAATGTTCATACTAGCCAGTTATTTATAGATCTAATGCAATTTCCATCAAAACACCTTTGTCATATTTCAAAGATAAAGAAAAAATAATTCCATGCTTTGTTTGGAATCTGAAAATAGCCCAGATAGCCAAAGTCATCTCAAGAAAAAGGAACAAATCTGAAGGCATCACATTACCAGAGATCAAACTAACCTACATGATATTGGCACAAAAATAGAGACACAGCTCAATGGAGCAGAACACAAAACCCAGATATAAAACCATTCATATATAGCAAACCTATCTTTGACAAAGCAGACAAAAATATACAATGAAGATAAGAATCTGCATTCAATCAATGATGCACAGAAAATTTGATGGCACATACCGAAGAAGGAGACAGGATTCATCTCTCTCACCACTCAAAAAAATTAATTTAAGGCAGATAGAGACTTAAATGTAAAGCATAAAACCATAAGAATTTTGGGGAAACATTTTTGAAAAAACTCTTCTAGCTATCAGCCTAGGAAAAGAATTTGTGATGAACACCCCAATAGCAACGATAGCACAACAAAAATAAATAAATGAGACTTCATTAAATTAAAAGTCTTCAGCACAGCCAAGTAAATAATCAACAGAACAAATAGACAACCTATGGAGTGAGAGAAAATATTCACAGGCTATATATTCAATAAAGGGCTAATAACCAAATCTAGCAGCACCAAAGAATTCAAGCAAATCAGCAAAATCAAACAACCCCAATAAAAAGTTGGCAAAGATATGAATAAAAGCTTTTCCAAGAAGATAGAAACATAGCCAATAAACATATAAAAATGTTCAATGTCACTAATCATCATGGAAATATAAACTAAACCCACAGTGAGAATGTGGGTTTCTAACCTTGCCTGTTAGAATGTCTTTTATTAAAAAAATCCAAAAACAAAAGATGATAGCATGGATGCAGGGAGAAAATAACACTTATACACTGTTGCTGGGATGGCAAATTATTAATAATACAACCTCTATGGAAAACAGTATGGAGATTCCTCAAAGAACTAAAAGTAGACCTAGTATTTGATACAGCAATTTCAATACTGTGTCTCCACCCAAAGGAAAAGAACTTATTTTATCAAAAAGACGGATGTTTGGATGTTTATTGCAGCACAATTAACAATTGCAAAGATGTAGAATCAATCCTGGTGCTCATCATTTCATGAGTGGATTGACAAAAAGTGGTATAAGTATACAGTGGAATACTACTCAGCCAAGAGAAAGACTTAATGTTTTTTGCATCAATGGAACTGGAGAACATAGTCTAAGTGGAGCACCTAAAGAATGGAGAACAAACACCATATGTACTCACTATTAAATGTGGAACTATTAAATTGGAACTAACCAATGAACATGTGTGTGCATAGAAGGAAGTAAAACCCAATGGAAATCAAGCAAGGAGAAGGGGAAGAAAAAGATGATCAAAAACATATCTAACAGGTACAATGAGTACTGTCTAGGTGATGGGAACACTTATAACCTTGATTCAATCATTACAAAGGTAATCCAGATCCATGTAACCAAAAACATTGGCATCTCTATAATATTTTGAAATAAAAAAAGGGACAATAATCAAAAACAGTTGATTAATGCTACTTTGAGAAACTGGCTTAAATAGTATATCATGAGAGTGTTCCTATAGTAGTTTAATTCTGAGTCAAACCACATATCTACCCAGTCACTATCAAGGATGTTCAACAGTAGAGTCTCAACATAGAGCTGGCAGCATACCACAGGATTCAGAGAAAACCAAAATGTGTCAGCAATTGGGCTAAACTAAAAAAGATAGTGAAATGTTCAGAAGGGGATGGCCATCACCTTTCAAATTGACAATAGGAAGAGATGCTTCATGGGGACAAAGAGCTATGAAAGCCCCATCATAGACCATGAGGCAAGGGGTTAGAGTTTATTTCTCCCATACATACACATGTTAGACAAAATATATTTAAATGATCTATATAATTTAATATGTTCCTGTGATTATGATAATAAAAAAAAATTCATACAAAATGGAGAAATGTCTAGAGAGTTTTGAAAAAGAAATATGATACTAAGCCAAGTAGCAACAGAAATACATTGCCAGATATGTTGTACTGCCAAGAATGCAGGACTTAAGAAACTTACCACTCATTATATACCTTAGGAATTATTCAAGACCATTCCCTAGCTGATAGAAAGATGAATTTAACAAACTTAACATAAGCCATTACATTCTAAAGGAATATTGTTAATATTGTTAACCAATAATTTTAAATTATTAAACATCTTTGCTTAAATAATTCTTATAAATATGGCATCATATTTAATGCAGGTATCATAATAAGTATTAAAGAGGAATAATATATACTAAAAATAAATAATAACCTGAAATTTGAAGTCCAGAAATATAATGAACCAGAAATACCAACATAGAAACAATAAGAAATAACTTAATTTTTCCATTAATTATAAAAATATTTTAATATCTTAAAGAATACTAGTAAAACATATCTTCCTCCATATTCCAAAGAACTATAGCAAAAAATAATAATAATAATAATAAAAGAAGAAAAAAAATAATCTCTTGATTTGGGGCTGAAAAAGAAATAAAATAAAAATTATTTTTATAACATATTTATTTTATAAATCAGATGGAAATTTAAAAAGAAATTTAAATGAAACTAATTTAGGACCTTCACATGAAGGCTATTACCAAGTTACAATCTAAGAATAGGGGGAAAAGGGAAAGGGTGGGGAGGGAGGAGGGAGGTGGGTAGAGGGAAGGGGATGGATGGGATTACACCTGTGGTGCATCTTACAAGGGTATATGTAAAACCTGGCAAATGTGGAATATAAATGTCTTAGCAAAATAACTGGGAAAATGCCAGGAAGTCTATGTTAACCAGTGTGATAAAAATGTGTCAAATGATCTATGAACCAAGTGTATGGTGCCCCATGATCACATTAATGTACACAGCTATGATTTATAATTAAAAAAAAAAGAATATGGCAGTCATTAGGATTAAGAATAAATGAACTTAAGTACTACCTCATTCAACACTAGCACCACAAATATTTATCAAGTACCTATCAGGCAGAAGGCTATGATAAAGGCTGAAAATTCATGATCCCAGATTTAAAGGCTCTTTCCATTCAGAGGGCATATGAAGTAACTCAACAATTTCAGTCTATAGGATTACAGCTATAACACATTTACATCCAAGCTGCAGTGGGTATATGGAGGTGGGAAATCTGGGTAAGAGATGGAGGTGATTAAGCATTCCAAGTCTCAGGAATCAGTACTTAAGCAATGTGGATGTACAAAGTTTAAGGGAGGGCTGTGTTTTCCATTAAAGGAAGAGTTCAAGGACAGATTATAAAAATCACCTGTCAAGTGGTGGTGAAGTGGGGACACTGCACTAGCCAATCTTTCTCCTTTTTCAACCCTAACATTATAGGACTTCCAAGAGTTATATAATCCTTCTGAAGGATGAAATGGTTTTATTGACTGTTAAATTTGAAGATAAGGGAAGGAATTTCCAAAACATATGAAGGAAATTTGTGTAGGGAGAGTGTGATGGTGGAAGCATCATATATTTGGAAAAATAGCATTTTTGCTTTCAGGATTGACCAATAGATTGCATAAGAGGCCCTTGGGAAAGAGGCCTTTAAATCTAATAGATAATATTCTATTGTTTATCTAACTCAGAAAAACAGAACCAGAAAAAAAAAGGGGACAGTAGATCAGTAGATTAAACCATACAAATTAAGAAGGATACAACGTCATCTTAACATTTAGTATATGCCAAGAATACATGAAACATGATATTGAACATAAAGATCTTCAGTGTATTGATTCTATATAACCTTATAAAAATGGAATACTTACAGTATCTGCTTCTTTTCCATCAATCATCCGTAGATCACCCAGACCACTTTTTTGTTACTTCATATTTTTCATCTAATCCTACTCTGTAGTGTTTCACCATAATTATTTTTACTTCTTCAGTTTTGGTCACTGTAAAATAGAAAAAAGTTTATATAAACTCCTAAAAGACAATTATTTAAGT
>CAUYPK010111580.1:0-34963 GCA_963574355.1 Loris lydekkerianus | reverse complement strand
ATTTATTTATTTTATTTGTTTTTTTTTTGTTTGGGGGGGGCGTTGTGTCTCTTGGTCGATTCTTGGGTGTGGTGGGCGCGGCGCCGCCGGGGGGGGGGGGGGCCCCCAGGACACTGTTTAAATTTTAGTAAATACATTAACCAGACATTGTCCTTTTCCTCAAAAGATTAAGGTCTAGTGAGGAAAACATGTTTTCATAATAAAACATGAAAAGGAGCAAGTGAAGTTAAAATACAAATTGCTTTTTTTAGGTTGAGGAATAATGTGGAAGACTTCATACAGAAAGTAACATTTAATATGATACTTACAGAATGAGCAAAATTTCAGAATTTGAGAGGTGAGAATACATTCCAGGCAGAAGAATGAGGATTAGCAAAGATATGAAAGAAAGGGGGATATGACAACCGGTAATATTTCTTGTAACCATACTCTTTCTATGCCAGGAACTTTACTTAATTCATTTTAATCCTAGTTAACAGTTTGTGGTGTGTATGAAACTTTAATATGCAAATGAAACATTTGGGGAGTCTACTCAAATGTGAATTTTGAGTCAGATTTGGGGTGGGTCAGCATTTCTAATAGGCTCCTAGGTGATTTTGATACTTCTTCGTGATAGCCCACACTTAATCACAAGAGTGATTACTAAATTTTAGTTAATAAAGGTTATGATTTTCCTCTCTCCATCGATAAATGGAGGTCTGACATGACTTAAAAGATTATACACTCTTCACTGCACCATGCTGCTTTCACCATGTGCCAGTGAAAAGTTTCACACTTGATTCTTCGGAGCTTGGCCTGAGTATTTGCACAGGAAAGGGAAATGATGGAATCTGTTTTGGAAGGCTGAAATAGAGCAACTGAGTGTGAGGTAAAATAGGGAGATCAATTAGGAGGCCATTGTAATGAAGACTTGAACTGAGTGAGTAGGAAAGTGATGACATTTGAAATATTTGAAAAGTACAGTTGGTAAGACTTGATATCCTATTGAATATAAGGGAAGAACAAAGGGCAAAAGACAGCCAACCCCAATGACTAAGGGTTGGAGACAGAGACTGGATGGGTGATGATGCTGATGACCAACATAGAAAGACCAGAAGGAACAGTAAGACTTTACTGATAGAGATAATGTAATTGACTTGTATCAAACTTTAATAAAATAGAGGTCTTGTGGTGATTTATGAGGGTCAAAGTATTCTTTCATGACAGATTTTGCATAGGGAGATAATTGGGGTTCCTATGTCTTCTTGACTCTGGCAGTGGATGAACCCTCCCAACTCTATCTTTCTCTAGTATAATCTGTTCTTGCTGAATACAGTATTAGTAATTGGTTAATAGTGTTCAGATCTATGTCTTTATTAATTTCTTTTTACATGCTCTGTCATTATGGGGAAAAGAGTATTGAAGTCTCTCAACAATAATTCAGGGTTTTCCTGTTTGTTTTTTTTTTTCATTTTATCAAATTTTGCTTTGTATTTTTTGAAGCTATTATATATAAGCACATATAGGATTTTTTTACAGCCTTTGATTTAGTGATCCCTTTTTCACTGTGAGTTTTTTAAAATAGAGTTCTATGGAACACAGCATGCTCATTCTTTTACTTCTTGCCTATGGCTGTTTTTGTTCTATGGCAGCAGGGTTGAATAGTTGTGACCTAGACCATATTGGCCCACCAAACCTGACATATTACTATCTGGCCTTTTATAGAAAATGTTTATGAATTCTTGCATCTTTAACTTAACAGAGTATCTTCAAACAATTTTATACCACTTTATGTGTAACTTAATGTATGGCTTAAAATGGTATATTTCTATTTTGTTCTTATTGTCATTTATGCCATTGTTGGGATACATTTTATTTTTACATACAGTCATTTCTCATTGTTCATATTATTTATGTTCTGTAATTGTGTCATTTATTGTGAACACTGAATTAGCAAATAGTAAACCATTGCTCCTGGTGGGAATATGTGGTTAGGTTTCTACAAACCTTTGCTCACAATATTTTTATTGACCAGTAAATACATACCCTTTTTTAATGTGTGTTTCTGTTTAAAGACATCTTATTTAGTAGATACTTTTGATGCATTAACATTATTCCTGCAGCCATCAGCCCAATAACTGATGTCTAAATGAAGTTTGACACACTTACTCCATTAAGGCACATCACAGACATCTTGCACTTAGGAACACTAGACAGTGCTTCAGCACATGCGCGGAAGCCATTTTAGAAAGAGGAATGATTAACAGAAAAGCAGGAAAAATACAGAAAACATTGCACTTAATAGACCAGGAAAAGGAAAATTATTTACACTGCAAGAGCTAAAAAGAGAAAGCAGGCTCAGTGCCTATAGCCCCCAGTGAGTCGGGCGCCGGCCTAATATGCTGAGGCTGGTGGATTTGAACCCAGCCTGGGCCTGCTAAACAACAATCACAACTGCAACAAAAAAATAAGCAGGCATCGTGGCAGGCACCTGTAGTCCCAGCTTCTTGGGAGGATGAGGCAAGAGAATCACTTAAGCCCAAGAGTTTGAGGTTGCTGTGAGCTGTGATGCTACAGCAGTCTACCCAGGGTGACATAATGAGATTCTGTCTTTAAAAAACAAACAAAAATAAATAATAATAATAATAAACAATAAAACAAGAAAGCAGAGCTTAAACAGAAGACTTTAACTTTATATAGTGCAGTGGAAAAGCTGTATTTTCATGCCTCGTTTAAAAATGTTTTCAGTCCCACCCTACTTTTGGAAATAAGTTGAAGGAATATGAACAAAGCTTATCAAATTTTTCCATGATTTAGTAATTTTTGATAAAATAGTAACTTGGTTACAGTCAAACAAATTAATACATATACTTGGCAATGCAGGCTTTATTTCAGTGTGTCTCTTTTTTCCCACGCAAATCTTACCCAATCTGCTTTGAACATTAGAAGCAAAATGTTCAAAGTTTATTTTGAAATTGAAAAAAATGGCTTAATATTTAAAATTTTTTTACCAGTGGCAATGTGTTATAAAGGATCAGGATTCTTAAGTACTTTGTGATAGCAAAGTTATGTGCAACTTAAATGCAACTTGATTTGTAACAGTCATTTTCAACCTGGCTGCACCAGAGAATAACCTGGGAGCTTAAATAAGTCCTCCCCTGACCTACATATCGTACTAAGTCAGGATCTCTGGGAGAGAACAGTCTTTTTAAGAGTTCCGTTACTTTAATGAGCAGCCAGAGTTTAGAACCTCTGTTCTAAATGGAAATCAGCTTAAGGACCATATGAGTAATAATCAGAAGATATTGTTTTCAAATATTTAAATTGTATATTTTGTTGTATAAATATGCCATCTCATTATTTTCCACATACTGAAAATATAATACTGTGTTTTAAAATAATCTTATAACCCAAACTTTAAGTGAGGCCTACATATGATTATAGGTTACTGTGATACTTGAAAATTTTAGATACAAAATAAATGCTGGTGATTTTGTTTTTTCTGCTTGGCAGTTTGCAGAGAGCTAAGTAGTGTAAAACAACTACCCCTTATCTAGGTGGCAATATCTATTATGGCTTTGCTTCAGTTGAACAGATATTTATGGTTCACTTTTTTTAGCCACAATGCCACAGAGGCTTCCAAGATGGACAAATTCCCTGCCCCTGTGTTTTATGCTCTAAAAAGAGAGAAAATGAGCAAATGTCAAATTACCATAATATAAGGTTGATTGTGATAAGTCCTTAAATAAAGGCACAAAATGGCAAAATAACTCAAAGGACAACTACCAGCTTATTGGGGAGTTATAAAAGCCTGGGTTTAAAGCCATACTTTTGCTTTGCCATCACCTACAGGAAGTAAATCTAAGCAGCTGGTACAATACCTTACTACTGTTTCTGATAGCTTGTAATAAGGATAATGCAAGATGCCTTTAACATCCTCAGTAGTCATTGAGAGGGCAGAAACTAGTCTTTATGCACATAAGAATTAAAGCTTTGTGATTCTACTTTGTAGTAGTATTCTAAATTTTATGTGAGCTAGACCTAGTTATTCAAGCAATTCATGGTGATCTCTGTCTTTGTCACTCTCTTGCAGTTAATTGCACAAACATTTGGTTTGTAGTTGGTAGCAATGAGCAGGTGACAGAAATATGTGATTGCTTATTGTAAGGTATTATTGCAAGATTACTTAGAAAACATGCTGATGATTCACAAGGCATATCTCTCTGGTCCAGATTCCTTCTCTAAGTTTCGAACATGCCATATTGTCCCTTACTGATTAGCCCTTCATGCCTGCTATTTCTCTGCTTGGAACATCCTTTCCTCACTACATATATTCTCTGCTTAGACCTCTAGCAAGTCTTTCTCTATATAGGTGCTAGTATCCTATTTGACCCATTCATTGATTTTAACATCACTCTGATTATAGTTGTCCCTTTACTTGAATGTATCTACCATAAAGCTTAATGAGGCCAGTTATTAGGGCCACAGTAGGTGCCAGCAAACACTTCTTGGTTGAATAAATCAACCAGTGTAGTATTGTAGTTAAAAACATGAATTTTGGGGTCCAGCAAGAGTTTATTTTTACCACTTACTAGTTGTGTAACCTTGGTTTTCTGTCTGAAAAATGAATACTTATCTCAAATGGTTTTGTGTGTATACATATGTATGTGAATTGGATATGTTTCTGAAAATTTAGTCTAATACCTAACACATAGTAATCACACAGTAAATGTTATTTTATCCATACTATTATTTATTAACCTAATCTTAGTGGTTTCTAAACTGAGAAGAAGAAAAAAACTTTAACCACTATTTTTTGAAATCCCTCCGTGTTGAAAATTTATTAGAATTAGTCAGTGGTAACCTAGAAATAACTGAAAGCTACTACCAGTTTTTTGTGTAGAAGACAATGGATTCCTTCCTTCATCTGAATGAGTATTCTATAAGCTTTACTAATTCTTTCTTTGGTACAGAAAATTAAAGGATAATTGTCTATCATTTCTGTGATTTGTTTAATCATCTGTTTTTGGGCTGCACATGAAAAATTGTGATTTCTATATTATAGTAAAATAGTATAACTGGGCACAGAGTAACTCATGCCTATAATCCCTGAACTCTGGCAGGCTGAGGTGGAAGGTTTGCTTGTGCCCAGGAGTTGAAGACGAGCCTGGGCAACATAGTGAGACCACATCTCTAAAGAAGTAAGAAATATTAGCCAACCACGGTGGCATGTGCCTGTAGTCCCAACTACCCTGGAGGCTAAAGCAGGAGGATCACTTGAGCCCAGGAGTTGGAGGCTGTAGCAAATAATGATAATACTACTACACTCCAGCCTGGGTAACAGAATGAGACTCTGTCTCTTAAAAAAAAAAAAAAATAGTATATTCCTAAGAGCATAATGTGTTTGTTATTTCTTTAGGTTAATGATGATTTCATGTGTGATTTCAGAGTCCTATAATTTTGAGGTCAACTGATTTAACTTGTTAGTCAATTATAATTACTAATACTAATTACTATCACTTGAGCAGCAAGTGAGTAAGGGTGGCTTTTTGTACTTCTGTACCTTTAGAGTGTTATATTTGATATAATGGAATTGAGGTATTTCTGCATTGTACGCACATGCTCAAGTGTTAAACTGCCATAAAAAGCGTATAGGACAACTATAAAGGGATCAGAACAGTTAAATGAACTATATAAAATCTTTTGATACTACAACAGAGACAGAAAAACTAACCAAGAGTACATAGATATCTTCATTAGGGGGAAAATGGCTAAGAATATTTAGTGATAATTAACTTAAGAAATGGATAAATCTGATACTTTAAGTTGTTTTAAGAACTTTGTGAAATTACTGTTCTATCATGTTCCTGAAGAAGGGAGACTGCTAGTATGTATTTTTACTTCCCAAATTAAATTTTTTCCCACTAAAGATTGGAATTCTTTTTACCCTGACAATGTTATTCTAAAGTTTTTCTGGAAGGAATATAATTAGTAAAGAACATTGAGTTTTAAAATCTGAAAAAATAAGAGAGAAAGAAAGCTATACTAATTGAAATTATATAGTACTTAAACAGGAATAGACAGGCCCAAGGTATATTGTAGGTATATGCCAAAAGAGGCATGAGAAATTAAAAGGATTTATTTTTCAAAAAATGAAGTTTAGAAAAGATTTAAGCCATTGAAGGAGCATTAATATAGACTTCCACTTAATACCTAACACTAAGGTAAGTTTTAGTGTGAAAAAAGGCTAAATATGAAAACTCAAAGGAAAATTAGTATAAAGTGACTTAGATTATCAAAGTTCTAAATAGTGGGATAACTCATTTTCAGATCAATAAAAGGAAACAAGGAAAAAGAACAGTTTACAGAGTTTATTCAAAATTGTATACATTTATAAAAATAAGATTAGAAAAATATGACAGCAAGTATTTTACAAGGTCAACATCTTCATTGTCTAGACAGCTCATGTGTTTGTGAGAAAAATACTGTGATCTCAATAAATTTACACGTGTGGTCAAATGACATAAAAATGTATTTTCCAAAAATATTAAATTGCCAAACAGGTGGGAAAGTGTTCAAAATAGTAGTTTTTAAGTAAATACAGATTAGGTATCATGTATTCAATTAGAGGAAAATGAAATTGGTATTCTCATTATAGGAGAAAATATGGCAAAATTTTATAGAGGGAGAGTTAGTAGGGGGGTCACACCTATGGAGCATATTGCAAGTACATGTTGGATCTATCAGGTGTAGAACACAAATGTCTTAATGCTGTAATTGGGTAAATGAGGTGAAAACTATGTTGATTAGTAGGATGTAAGCACTCCAATTTGTACAAATCAACACATCGAATCCCATAATGGCATAAATGTGTTTATGATCTATGTACAAATGACTTAGTAAAAAAATAAAATAAAATATGAAATGAAAAAAATAATTTTTATAGAAATAGAGGAATGTATCATTTCTCGGCATTTCTAAGATCAAGTGTAGAAATAGACGAGCAGTTTGAAGCTTATAGTTTTAAAATTGGATCAAATTCTAATAAGGGTAATATAAAACATGTACACTAAAAATATTTCCCAAGAAAATATCTCTTCAACCAACAGATCATTTATAGTTGAGCTTTGTTTAAAACTTGGATATGACTTTTTTAATTTCATCTAATTTTATTACACATCCCAAGGGTGGGATAGGATAGAGTTCTTTTGTTCTTGTTAGCATAAGCCAAAATTTACCTTCATTTTTCTAAAATTTGAAACCCTTCAGACATTTATTATATGTTGAGGTTGGTGTTGTCTTACGCTTCTTTCTATTCTCAGAGATGGCTTATACACAGTAGACTTTTGGTAAAAGACACATTCTGCCTGCTCCCACTACTGCAAACATGATACTGCAAATACCTGTGGTGGTAATTACTTTTCACTGATGAAATAATTTATTGTTGTTGGAGCTGAAAAGAGAAAGAAATGAGCAGATAATCACCAGTATCCTTTTCCATCTTGTTCCATGTATGAGTGCCTTAGTTGTGCCCTAGCTGATCCACTAGTTTAAATGGTTGGATATGGTATTTAATTTGTAGTGCTCTTTTTCCATGGGATTGTACAAAAGACCATGTTTTTCTAGAATGTGCTGAAATTCTCAAAGTCATTCACTTCTTGAGGACATCAGTGAACTTCTTCCTTATTTCTCATAAGAATATAGATTAAGACTTTGGACTGTTTTATTAGCAAATATTACAATCTTAGTATCTAATTTTAATCCATAAGATCAAATTAAACTAGTGGTTCTCAACTAGAAAGATTTTGACCTCCAGGGAACATTGGCAGTGTCTAGACACAGTTTTGTTTGTCAAAACTGGGGGCGAGCAATGCTACTGGCTTCTAATAGATAGAGGACAGAGATGCTGCTACAAGAGTTCCCCACAATAAAACATTGTATGGCCCAAAATGTTAATAATGCTGACGGTGAAAGAACCTGAATTAAACTGATCAGAAATAGAATTTATGAAGTTTGGAGGAATCTAAAATTTATCTCTGTTAATACTATTATAGGGTCTTAGAAAATTAGGGAATGTGAGTATCTCCTAGATTAAAATCTTAATGAATGTGAATTATAACTTGAGACCTTTTAAATAGGATTTCTATTAATAGTTGGCTGGGAGTTGTTTGTTTTAAGAATAGAACATACTTTCCATTAGGAATATGGATATAGTTAAACAATGAGTGTAAATTTTTAACCTATGTATATGTTAAGAGTCCTATATTTTCATACTGGTTTGTAAGGCAAAATAAATAAAAATAAGATCTTTGCCTTCGAGAGGCTTATAAACTGAAGGGAATGTGTTTTTACTGATAAAACCGAAAGGATTAGTGTGACTGGCAATCAGGAGAACCCAGAAGGCAGACAAATCTGAGCAGCAGGTAGAACTGGGATTAGTGCCAAGCAAATATTTGCTGATAGATCACAGCTGGGAGTTCACTTACCGAGAGTCAGGCAACAAGTGAGCAAATCAATACTGAGGGAATAGTCCAGAAGCCTTGCCCAGCTTGCAGTGATTATTTATGCATGAGTTACCAATGTTAAAGTTACATTAACTTTGTTATTGAGGTATGTTAAAAAAATAATAATAATCTAGGGAAGAGATAGTATATTATCCTAGAGCAGAGTTTTTGAATCGGGGAGACAGACGTGGCATGTAGATTTTTATTCCACCGCTTTTCTTGTTTTTTGATGATAGGTCCTTTTCAAGTCATTTAACTTCTAATCATCAATTTTCTCATCTGGGAAGCTAGAATTATAATATCTACCTCCATAAGAAAATAATGGTGACTAAATGTAAGCATTTAATATAAAAGTCTAGTGCATTATTAGTGCTCAAAAATAGTAACACTGATTGTTTTAAAATCTCTTTAAATCTGGAAGGGTCATTGGCCCTAAAGAGGACTTAAATTTTAGTAAATACCAAAGCATATACTATAAGAGGTAGTAGCTGAGTAACATGCTTACATTAATTTGCTTTTGCCTTCTGATTTTAGTGTTTAGCATACAACAATTTATAGAAAAAAAAAGGGATGAAGTGTTTATCTTATTAAAAAGCTGGGATCACCTGTGTTAGGAGCTTTGAAGAAATTAAATAAAATAGCCTGTATCAAGTGTTTTGTACAATTTCTGGTGCATATGGATTACACACCACCTTCTTGCTTTCATATTGTCCAGAGGCTTAGAAGATGCCACTGTAATGCTTCTGCTACTGTGTTAATTTGTTGAATGAACATAGTCTATGTAATTGGAGGGAGAAAGGAAATTGGCAGGTAGCAATTCATTTTAAGTTATAATTCTATTTACTGAAATTGAAATTATTCTGAAAGCCAAATGTCTGCTTTTAGCTGACTTAAAACATTGGGTTTTAGTTTTGACCATTTACATGACACTAGACTGCAGACAGTGTGCTTACATAGCTTAACTTAGGAGTGATATTGGTGTAGTCTTCAATGGAATTATATTGTCTCTGTAGATGTGGATTGGGTGTAATTTTCAGGTTCTGATGAAGTGAAAGCAAAACCCCAGCTGTATCTTTTGTTTTCTGGAAACTAATTGTCATTATGTGTTGTTTTCTCTACCCCATTCATTCTATTACAGCTGTGTTGCAGTGACTTAGTGGCATCCTACTCTATTCTACCCCTATGTTTTTTGTTTAGGCAAAACGGTGTTAGGCAGCTATTACTAACAGGAGGCTCTGTCTAACTAGAAGAAGAAATATATAGAGAGATACAGATACAGATATAGATTTTTTTAATTCTCCTGGATATTTATCTTATGACCTTGGCTAAAATAAAAGGTCCCAAAAAGTTTTAGTTAAAGATAATCAGAACTAATAACAAATAAGAAAAAAAAAAAAAAGATTTCTCTAGTTAGTATTAGAAAGGGAGGTGTTATATAAAGCAGCTCTTCTGGTATGTTATATCCTGAAGATTCTAGGGTTAATAATGAAAGCTAAGGTTAAATTCAAGTTCACATTGAATAACTTTCTCAGTGACTCATCTAGACTATAATGCTTTATGTCTATATATAGAAACAGAGTCATTGAGATTCTTTAATTATATATTTTCTTTAAAAATTGTTAATATTAGCTTTGTTTCTAGAAAATTTATTAGTGCTAAATTACTTGCCCAGTGGTCAACACATTTTTCACATACTAGGTGCTCAGAGATTTGAAAGGAACATGAAAAGAGAACATTCTTGTCTTTGTGAAACTTTATTTTACTGTGATCTGATTTATATTTTAAAAGACTTATGCTTAAGATTTACTTGGCATCAAATTTTAAAATTACTGGTATCAGCATCTTAAATTAAGTATGTATCAGAAAACCTGTGGCTACACAGTATATATTTATGTATAAAGCTGTCAAGTTTCTAATTAAGATCAGTACACTTTTTAAAAAAAATTAAATATATGTTAAAACTCCACTTGTTTCCTATTGCATTTAGAATAAAACCTGTACTTAAAAAAATTGTACAGTCGTAAGTATTCCATTCAGATAATGTTAATTCTGAAGCTGTGTGTTAAAATGCAGAAATTGTGTTTGACCAAATAAAATAACTTGTAAGCTTCCTATCTTATCCAGCGTTTTACTGAAAAAATTGTAACAATATGAACTTTAAACCATTCACCTTAAAAACTCTGAAAATAAGCACTGCTTAAAAGAATTTTGTTTGCAAGTAGTGGAAACACTTACAACAAGTATTCCATTAAGAAGTAACTTCTTAAGAAGGTAAGAAGTAACCTCTAATCAGTCATCATAGAAGGAGAGGATGGTCTCTTTCTTTATTCTTGAAGCTATCTTTAATACAAAAGCAAAGAATTTGAAGTGAGCCAAGAGTGGAAATTTGGTGACTTCATAATGAAATTCTGTTACTTTCCCATATAGATCAGGAAAAGATTTCACTTTGCACAATCAAGAGAAGTCATTGGCACAGTCTGTAGAAAGCAAATCCAGAAAAGCTTGGGGGACAGGGTTGAAAAGAGGCCAGATGCAAGCCCTATTTTACTTCTACTCCACTAGTTCTTTTGCTGTTTCTTTCATTTCCTTTTCTTTTAATCAAAGCCTGAGGTATGCTAGGGAAGGAAATATGAACAGGTCTAGTTTTCAGGAGGTTGCCATCTTCCTTCCACATTTACCAGTCTCTGCTCTTGACTCCTTTGTTCTCTCAAGTACAGTTCTGAACTGATGACATTTTTTTAGACTGGATAATTCTTTATTGTGGGACAGGCTGTCCTGTGCCTTCTACAATGTTCTACGTAATAGACACCAATAGCTCAAGTTGTGAAAACCAAATGTCTGAAGACATAGGTTCTAGGGGCAAGATAGTTTAAGTAAAGAACCATTGCTCTTGAGGAATAAACTAAATAATAGTCCGTAACAATTAGTAATGTGTTACCACCCTTGTTGCTCTTGTAATCTTGTGCCCTCTCACACATGGCCCTTTTCTCCCCATGAGAATAAAATGTTTAAAAGACATACACCATTTCATTGAGCAAGAATTATATTTTAGGCAGAAAAATAGAAAACAGCAATAGTACAACAGTTTCTGTCCCCCCCCTTCTTTTTCCCTTTGTTAATGAGTATTGCTGAGTCATTAATGTATTGGTTTCCATTAGTTTGCCCAAATATTTTCTCTTTTCAGATTATACAACTGAAAGAAAAAATATTCTCTTCCCTTGTTCTTTATTCTATTGAAGTTTGGCTTAGAACAAAAAAACATTATCTTAAAAGCTTTTCTGTATGTTTCACTAGCAACAGATCATTTTGAGAAATTCAATATATGTGCTTTGAAATGTGAAGTATTTCTGGTTAGGTTTTTTTATATGTAGTTCAGGACTTATTGAAGATCTACATAGTGAAAATCTTTCTGAGGAATAATTCTATTTGTAGTTTTGAAGATAGTCCATTAAAAACAGGCAAAATATGAATATCAAATTTACAGAAAAGGCAATATAGGTATATCTTAAGCATATGAAAAAATGTTCAACTTCTTATAAATGCAAAATAAAACTTCACAAAATACCATTTTTCACCTAAAATCAAGTTTTATAATACTCTATAAAACAAAACGTAGAGAAAACAAGTACATACCCTTAACATATGTTGTGAGCCAGGCGCAGTGGCTCACACCTGTAATCCTAGCATTTGGGAAGTCCAGGACAGGAGGATCTATTGACTCAGGAGTTAGAGACCAGCCTGAGCAATAGTGAGACCTGATTTCTAATAAAGAAGATAGAAAAATTAGCTGCATGGTGGCAGGCACTTAATACTTCCCGCTCTCTGGGAGGAGGCTGAAGCAGGAGGATTGCTTGAGCCCAGAAGTTTGAGATTGCTATGAGCTAGGCTGATACCACACTTGAGCCTGGCCAGCAAAGTAAGACTCTCGGGGGGCAGGGGTATATATATAACTTGTAAACGTATAAAATGCTGTGTAGTCTCAATGAAGAGCAATTTGGCAGGTTCTAAAAATTTCAAATATGCTTGTTTTTTGACCCAGTGAATCTCCTAGAAAGTTATCCCATACTTACATTCAAAAAGTAGGAAAAGACATTTATGTACAATTAATCATTGGATATTGTTTTTATTAACAAAGGTTTGGAACCAGTAATAAATAAGTATTTAAAACCTTTCAGCACCTATCATTTGGCACTCAGAATGTAGGCGTTCTAAGCTTCTTTTGTTTTTATTTTTCTTGGTACATAATAGTTATACATATTTATGGTGTACATGTGATGTTTTGAAATAAGCATAAGATGTATAATGATCAAATCAGGGTAATTGAGATGTCTGTCACCTTAAACATTTACCATTTCTTTTGGTGAGGAACATTCTAATTCTATTCTTCTAGTTATTTTGAAAAGCACAATAAATTATTAACTGTGGCTGCCCCATTGTGCTACTGAACACTAGTTCTGTTACTTCTAATTGTATTTTTGTTCACATTAATCAACCCCTTCTTAAACCCTCTGTCCCACCCTTCCCAGCCTCTGGTAACCATTATTCTACTCTGTCTCCATAAGGTTAATTTTTTTTAGGTCCCACATTTGAGTGAGAATATGCAGTATTTGTCTTCCTATTCCAGGTTTATTTAACATAAGGGTCCTCTAGTTCTATCCATGTCATTGCAAATGACAGGACAGGGTTTATTTTCTTTTTTATGGCTGAATAATACCCTATACTACATTTTTTTTATATATTCATCCATTGATGGACATTTATATTTATTTCCTATCTTAGCTAGGATGAATTTTTCTGCGGTAAACATGAGAATGCAGATACCTCCATGGTATACTGATCTCTGTGTGTGTGTGTGTGTGTGTGTGTGTGTGTGTGTGTGTGTCTTCATCCAGCATTGGGATTGCTGGATCATATGGTAGTTTATTTTAGTTTTTTTTGTTTGTTTGTTTGTTTTTTGAGAAACCTCCGTTCTGTTTTTCATAGTGGCTCTACTGATTTACATTCCTACCAGCAGTGTATTCGTATCCCCTTTTTCTACATCCTCAGAAGCATTTCTTGCATTTTAGCTTTTTAATAAAAGCCATTTTAACTGGGGTGAGATGATATCTGTGGTTTAGATTTGCATTTCTTTGATGATTAGTAATGTTGAGTATTTTTTCATGTGTTATTGGTCATTTGTATGTATTCTTTTGAGAAGTGTCTGTTCAAATCATTTATCCCTTTTTTAGTCAGTTGTGTTTTTTGCTGTTGAGTTGTTTTAGCTCTTTATATAGTCCAGGTATTAGTCCTACACCAGTTGAATAGTTTTCACTTTGTTAATTATTTTCTTTTCTGTGCAAAAGCATTTTAACTTGATGTGATTCCATTTGTCCCTTTTTGCTTTGATTGCCTGTGCTTTGGAGATTTTATTCAAGAAATCCAGATCAGTGTCCTAAAGTGTTTCCCCAATGTTTTCTTCTAGTTTCATCATGATTAAGTGAGATTCATCCCAGGAATACAAGGATGGCTCAACATAAGTAAATCAATATGCATGATACATCACATCAGTAGGATAGAGGTAAAAAACTGTATGATCATTTCAATAGATGACAAAAAAACATTCAGTAAAATTCAACATCCTTTCATGATAAAAACTCAACAAACTGGGTATAGAGGTAACATAGCACAATAAAGATCATACACAACAAACCCATAGCTAGTATCATAGTGGAGAAAAACTGAAAGTCTTTCCTCTAAGAACTGAAACAAGACAAGAGTGCCTACTTTCACAACTTTGATTCAACATAGTACTGGAAGTTATAGAGCAATTATACAAGAGAGAAATAAAGGACATCTAAATTGGAAAGGAAGCAGTCAAATTATTATTCTTGTAGAGGATATGATCTTATGTTTAGAAAAACCTGAAGACTCCACCAAAAAACTACTAGAACTGAGAGATGAACTCATTTTGTATTTGTAGAATACAAAATCAACATACAAAAATCAGTAGCATTTCTCTACGCTGACAGCAAACAATCTGAAATAGAAACCAAGAAAATAATCTCATAATAGCTACAAATAAAATACCTAGGAATAAACTAAAGAAGTGAAAGATCTCTACCATGAAATCTATAAAACACTGATGAAGGAAATTAGAGAGGACACTAAGCTCTGTACATATATTAACATCTGCAATTCTTCTGATAATTTTATAAAGTGGACACTATTTTACAGATGGGGAGACTGAGGTTAAAGTAACTTAGTCAAGAATATACAATTTGTGAAATCATGATTTGAACTCTTAGCTTTAGTTTTCTCACCCTATATAGAAAATTATGCAGCTATAAGAAAAAGAAAAACTTTCTTTGTATGTGAAATAATCTCTAAAACATATTATGGGCTGGGCTGGGATTGGGGCTAGTGCCTGTGATCCCACTTTGGGAGGCCAAGAATTATTTGAGGCCAGAAGTTCAAGATCAACCTGGGCAATAGTGAGACCCTGTCTGTACAATTTTTATTTTTTTTTTATTATTGGGGATTCATTGAGGGTACAAGAAACCAGGTTACACTGATGCATTTGTTAGATAAAGTCCCTCTTACAATCATGTCTTGCCCCCAGAAGGTGTGGCACACACCAAGACCCCACCCTCTCCCTCCTTCCCTCTCTCTGCTCTTCTTTTCCCCACGCTCCCCTCCTTTCTCTCTGCTCTCCCCTTCCCCACCCACTGTGTCATTAATTGTCATTGTCATTAATTGTCCTCATATCAAAATTGAGTACATAGGATTCATGCTTCTCCATTCTTATGATGCTTTACTAACAATAATGTGTTCCACTTCCATCCAGTTTAATACAAACGCTGTAAAATCTCCATTATTTTTCATGGCTGAATAGTATTCCATGGTGTACATATACCACAGCTTGTTAATTCATTCCTGGGCTGGTGGACATTTAGGCTGTTTCCACATTTTGGCAATTGTAAATTGAGCTGCAGTAAACAGTCTAGTGCAAGTGTCCTTATGATGAAAGGATTTTTTTTCCTTCTGGGTAGATGCCCATTAATGGGATTGCAGGATCAAATGGGAGGTCTAGCTTGAGTTCTTTGAGGGTTCTCCATACTTCCTTCCAAAAGTTGTATTAGTTCGCAGTTCCACCAGCAGTGTAAAAGTGTTCCCTTCTCTACACATCCACACCACCATCTGCAGTTTTGAGATTTTTTGATGTGGGCCATTCTCGCTGGGGTTAGATGGTATCTCAGGGTGGTTTTGATTTGCATTCTCTAATAATTAGGGATGATGAGCATTTTTTCATGTTTGATAGCCATTTGTCTGTCTTCTTTAGAGAAGATTCTATTCATGACTCCTGCCCATTGATATATGGGATTGTTGGCTTTTTTCATGTGGATTGATTTGAGTTCTCTATAGATTCCAGTTATCAAGCTTTTGTCTAATTGAAAATATGCAAATATCCTTTCCCATTGTGTAGGTTGTCTATTTGCTTTGGTTATTGTCTCCTTGCCTGTTCAGAAGCTTTTGAGTTTAATTAAATCTCTCCTAAGCCCACTTAAAAGGCACTTTAAACTGCTAACCTTGGCTAAGCAGAAGCTTTCCCAGGAAAGCACTTGTCGCTGGGATCATCCCTGAATGGCTGCCCACTTACCCAGTGTGCCAAAACTGGTCTCACTCTATGCCCCTGAATACCAACGCTGTAAGGCATGTCAGCCCCCGCCTTTAGGCTGCTCAGTCACTAGATTGCTCATCCAAGGTCTCCAGCTGGATCCTTGCTCTGCGACCCTGAGGGCAGACCTTGCCGGGGCAGTTCTCCCACATTGGCTCCTGGTAGCCCACAGCCAAACACTGTTAGCTCCGTCCATCAGGCTCAGCGGCTCCGTCTGGGGCCCTAGACAATGCTTTATGTCCTCCGCACTCTTGCCCAAGTTCCCCCAAGATAGTTCAACTGAGTGCCAAGTCCAAAAAAAAACAAACCAGTTCACAGGTAAGGTCTTTCCAGTTTGCAATCTCACTGCTGATGTACTTACATCTGCTGGCAGGATTCTGTCTGTACAGTTTTTAAAAACATTAGCCAGGCATGGTGATGGACACTTGTCGTCTTAGCTGCTTGAGAGGCTGAAGCAGGAAGATCACTTGAGTCCAAGACTCTGAGGCTTCAGTGAACTTTGATCATACCACTGTACTCCTCCTGGCTTGGCAAATGAATGAGACCCTTTAAATAAAAATTTAAAAATAAACAAAATATATTGCTGGCTAGCTGTGGTGGCTCACACATATAATCAATCCCAGCACTTTGGGAGGGAGGCCAAGGTGGGAGGACAGCTTGAGACAAGGGAGTTCAAGACCAGCCTGGGTGACAGTAAGACCCTGTCTCCTTAAAAGCAGTAAATATGAATATATTTATATGTATGTTTGTGTATATATACAGGGTGGCCAGGAAGTTCACATATATATAAGCAAGTTCATTGAAGAAAAACATGAGATTCCAATAATGAGGCATCCTACAAAATACCCCTTCAGTACTTAGTTCAAGTACAAGTTCATTGTATATACAAGCAAGGTGCAAAACAGTGTTGCTAGTGTGCCACCTTTTGTGTAAAATGTGGGAAAGATATCTGTGTTTACTTGATTATATATAAAATATTTTCAGAAGGATTCTGAGAAAACTTGAAACACTGTTGTTTACAGGGTGGTTAACTGGGCAGTTTGTGCTTCTACTCATTTTACCTTTTGAAGTTTGAACCATGTGAATAAATCGTCTAATCAGAAGTCAATAGAATTATATTTTAAAAGTACATATATTATATCCCAAAGTATAAAATAAATATCCATGAATCCATACTGATATACCTAAGTGAATAAATAAGTAGGGGGAAATAGATAAATCTCCTATTTAGAAGAATTTGAAAGAAATGTATATAGATACTCAGACTTTAATAAAAGGGTATATAACTCTCCATTCTTTAAGTGGAGTCTGCTCATAGTGCCTCACTTACAAAGAATATAGTATGGAAAGGGGGAAAAACCAAGTAGCTTTGCAGTGACGAAACTTGGCAAATGCCAACTCAGCCATTATCAACAGTGATGTCATGATACCACACCCTTGTTATGTGATGAGAATGGCATTTTACCTTTGTGGTTTGCCTCTCCAAACTCCATTACCCTAGTCTGATCCTGAGGAAAACATTAGATGAGATTCTAGTAATGAGGCATCCTACAAAATACCCAATCAGTACTTAGAACAGCTAAGATCATTAAAACTCAGGAAAGTCTGAAAAACTGTCACAGTCAAAACGAGCCTAAGGGTACTCAACAACTTAAGGTAATGTAGTAGTGTGGTAGCTGGGATGTTTGAACAGAGAAAGGATATTAGGTAAAAAACAAATCTGATAATGTGTTGCTATGTGGTCATCAATTCTAATAAATGTACCATGCTAATATAAATGTTAATAATAGAGAAAAGTGGATATGAGGTAGTATGTAGGAACTCTGTACTATTGTCTAACTTTTCTTTCTGTAAATTTAAAACTAGTTTTAAAATACTTGTAAATAAAAAATAAATGTAAAATGTAGTGTCCGTGTTTTACTTCCCAGAGCTTAACCATAAACCTTCCTAGAGCTTAACCAAAAGCCTGAGCATCTTTTTTGTTTGTTTTGTTTTTGATACAGAGTCTCAATCTGATGCCCTAGGTAGAGTGCCGTTGCATCATAGCCCGTAGCTGCCTCAGACTCTTGGCTCAGCAGCTTTTTAAGCTCCACAGGTGGTTCTGATGTGTGGCTACAGTTGAAATGTTGTTTTAGGTATACATTCCTGCTTGAAACCCTAATTTCTGAATTTTTCAAAATCTTAAATGGTAAATCCTTGTTCATTGACAAGTTGCTTTTTGTTTATTTTGTGTAATTATTTAGACCTTTTAACATGTATGTTCATGGTTTATTTCTCTTTTTAATAGGTATCTAAAATACCCTTGCCTCAAGACTTCTACCATTTTTAAAGCTTGACCATAGTGTTTGCCTGATGTTTGGTTGCACTATTTAATCTTCTTTTGCTTTCTTTTTCTTCTTTTTTTTTTTTTGAGACAGAGTCTCAAGTTGTCACCCTGGGTAGAGTACTGTGGCTTCACAGCTCACAGCAACCTCAAACTCTTGGGCTTAAGCAATTCTCTTGCCTTAGCCTCCCAAGTAGCTGGGACTATAGGTGCCCGCCACAACACCTGACTGTTTTTTTTGTTGTTGCAGTTGTCATTATTGTTTTAGCTGGGTTTGAACCCGCCAGCCTGGGTATATGTGCCTGGCGCCCTACCTACTGAGGTACTGGTGCTGCCATTCTCTGGCTTTTTTCAAGCCACATTTTTTGATGTTTTGTTTAAGATAATTTCTGGCTATCCTACCAAACATACATACAAATCACAATTATGAATAGCAGAAATCTGTTTTTCACAGATTTCATAGGCTAGTTATTAGTTTTTCCCATAGGAACTCTGTAACTTGTCAGTCATACAGATGAGTATAATATGAAAACATTTGCTAGCCTAGAAGATGACTTTATTGTTTATCCTCACCAACAGCTTTCCAATCATCTGATAAACAAATGTCTATTTTAAATAGTTTTAACACTCCCTATAATTTCTTTACTTATTTATATTGATATCATTATCATTATTTATTTATTTATTTTGAGACAGTCTTACTAAGTCGCTCTCGGTAGAGTGATGTGGCATCACAGCTCATAGCACCTTCAAACTCTTGGGCCTAAGTGATTCTCTTGCCTCAGCCTCCCAAGTAGCTGGGACTACAGGCACCCACCACAGCGCCCGGTTATTTTTTGTTTGCAGTTTGGCCGGGGCTGGGTTCGAACCCGCCTATATTAACATTATTTATACTGTTTATTAAGAAGATTATTTTATATTTTTTTCTCCAAGCTAAAAATTTATTATCTTAATGTTGTCTTCCTTCTCTCATTGTTGTGTTATTCGTTCTTCGTTGCCTTTGTTTAGGACTTCTGCTTTGATCAAAACAGTATTAATGATCTGTATGATTTACCAAAAATAGTTTCTGGAGAGAAGTGCTCCTTGTATGTTTTTTCCATTTACTTATCTAGACTTTGATGTCTCTTTCCTACCTAACCAATAGCTTCAGCCTTTCTTCAGGAGCTTGCTCTGGTCTCTTCTTGTTCTAGTTCCTTGAAATACAGATTTGATCATGTTACTGCCTTGCTCTGGGACCCTGTATTTCTCTCTCAGATGTAGAAGAACAATATGAATGCCTAGTATTTATGGATTGAGTGCTGAAAGGTTTTTTGTTTTTTTTTTTTTTGCAGTTTTGGCCGGGGCCGGGTTTGAACCAACCACCTTCAGTACATAGGGTTGACACTCTACTCCTTTGAGCCACAGGCACCGCCCAAGTGCTGAGAGTTTTTATAGCCATTGAGTAATTTAATTTTGGCAAAAACCCTGTAAAGCAAACTTCCTATTATTATCCCCATTTTATAAGCAAGAAATTGATACAGAGAGGTTAAGCAACTCATCTAAGGTGCTATAGTTAGCAGGTAGCAAAGCTTGAGATGCCAGCTCTGTTGACTCCAGGTTTCTGTGTGGGGCCCTATGTGCATTTTTGCCTTCTTTCTACCCAACGCTCCCCAAACTCATTCTTCAGTCACAAGGCTCCAGTTACCCTCTTCATTTACCTTGTACTTTCTTAATGATGACACACTTTCACGTTCAGCCTATGGAAAACCTGCTTCTCTGTTATAGTTCTGCTCTTATATGGTACTGGATCCCTGTACACCACCTTCCCAGTTACAGTATTTTATTCCCTCTTGTTTTGTTTATATTTCATTTTTATCACTTGCCTTGTTCTACATACTGTATTGTACTTGTGTTTATTTCCATCTTCCTACTAAGTTGTAAGCTCCTGGAAGATAAAGGCTGTTTTATCTTTTATAAACTTGTAGAGCCAATATCTTACACTTAAAAGACATGCAAGAAATATGACTTATTAAAATCAATTGTATTCATACAAATATTTTGTTAGACTTTTTATTTTTATGGGGGTGGAATGTAGAGTCCTTTTTTGATTAGCTGGTAGCCCAGGTGGCAATTGAGTGCTTGTAATGTGACTATAGTGACTAAGGAACTGAAGTTTTAACTTTACAATTTTACTTACTTTAATTAACTGCATAGGGCAGTAGCAAACCATATATTTAGACAGTCAAATTCCAGAGAATGGGAAAAACAACTTAATCTTTCAGGAAGAATAGAGTAGCAGTAAATTCAAAGTTATATTCTCCTTCAGTAACTGAATATAGAAATCCTGTATTTCTAAGAGATGTGTTTTAAGGTAATCAATGATTTTTTATTTGTAAGTTTATTTTTTCTTTCTTTTCTTTTCTTCTCTTTTTTTTTTTTTTTTTTTGAGACAGAGTCTCACTAAGTCTCAGTAGAATGCAGTGGCCATGGCGTTCCAGCTCACAGCAGTGTCAAACTCTTGAGCTTTTAAGCAATTCTCTTGTCTCAGCCTCCCAAGTAGCTGGAAGTACAACTGCCTACCACAATGCCCAGCTATTTTTCTGTTCTAATTGTCATTGCTGTTTGGCAGGCCGGGGTTGGATTTGAACCTGCCAGCTCCGGTGTATGTGGCTGGTGCCCTAGCTGCTAAGCTATAGGTATCGAGTCTATTTTTTTCTTTTATTGAACTTTAAAATTAACCAGGATGCTTGAGTATGTGATTCACCTTTTGGATATTATTTGAGTTAGATTTAATAGTATTAAACCAAAACATTATGTTTAAAATTTTTCATAAAATTGAGAGATTTACTGACAAAAATAGAAAGTTCTGGGTCTACTGATACAAGACTTACTTTCTTGCAGTTTCCAGAGTGTGGATTCTTTGGCATGTATGATAAAATTCTTCTCTTTCGCCATGACATGAACTCAGAAAATATTTTGCAGCTAATTACCTCAGCAGATGAAATACATGAGGGAGACCTAGTAGAAGTTGTTCTTTCGGGTAAGTAAATAGCTTCTTTTCTTTTTCTTAGACTTTTTTTCAAAGAGCCTCATTTTCTGTACTAAATGTGTTCACTTATACTTGGTCTTTGTATTATTATTGTTAACTTCTTTCATCTATAGTAATAGTTGCCATATAATATTTACTTTCAGGAAGGTTATATCACAGATAAAAGAAAATAAACTGAGAATTACTTGAATGTCACTATAAGCTAAGGGAATTATCATTTGAACTGAAAGGAATATACTTTTATCTGAGTCAAGAAAAACAATTGTACTGAAATTTGGTTCCCTTTTCCTCATTTCTGTAAAAAGCATAAAAGAAGAGAATTGGGGTTCAGAAAAGAGGGTTAGGAAAGAAAGAGAAGTAATGAAGACGATAGAAGAGAAAACTACAATGTTACTGTGGCTTAAAAAAGTGCTCCTTTTTGTTCTCAGTGGGTTTTTTCCTACCTCTCTTCTTTTTCCACCTCACCCATTCTTGCCATACTTTGTTCCTTAGTTCCCACTATTTCTGATGTCATCTAATAGCCTTGTGAGCAGGATTGTTAATGAGGAGTGAAAAGGAAGAAGGAATGCCATAATAATATACATGTATGTCTGTGACACTTCTTTTTTGAGAAGAAAGAAAGCAGATTGGCCAGCCGGAGTCCAGAGTCCTGCTAACACATTTCCTTTTCCCAGACTCACCTTTCAGCATGTTCTTGAGATCTTTGCTGACCATCACCTTTTCTTATGAGCCCCCACTCCTCTCATCTTACATTTCTGATCTTCCCATTCATCTAGCCCCCCACACTTGATCATTCATCTGTATCCACAACCCCAACCATCAGTGTACTTCCCTATCCTTGTCTTACTCTTTACTCCTGAGGACCTTCACTCCCTGTCTTTCCTGGAAATCATGCTCAAGTCCATTTCTTCTTTACTGTCCAACTTTTTTTTTTCCTTTCTGTCCACGTATTGGAAGAATAAAGAGTTGTCTTGGGCCACATGGTAAGTACGCAAACACTAAGGAAAGCTAATTAGCAAAAAAAAAAAAAAAGGTCCTTGAATACTTTTCATGATATCTGACACCACAAATGGCAAAAACAAAAACAGTCCTCACAGAGTCAGCAACATGGCCCCCTGAAAGTTGGACACATCTGCTAGTAGACCTGTCATTAGACCCAGGGAAATCTACTAACGACTTCTGTAGGTTGAGGCAAGGGAAAGATCCTTGCATCTACTGTTCTGTTGCTCCCTGAAAGGAGAGGAATCTCTTTCTCTAAATCATTGGAGCTATGGAACACATACAGGGAATATATGCTGGGATCCTAAGTTAGGACTCATGGTCTTTTTTCATGGGAAACGTAAATTAACGTTAAGTTCCACACTATTTTTTACTTTAGTGTATGTCTCAGTGTATTTTAAGTTAAACAGTTTTTAGTTGGCTAAAATAGACCTATTTGCAATCTTATAAGTATGAGAAAATGCTTTTGAGGTTCCAGATACCTAATCTAGAGACTTACTTTTGGAGTTCAAATTATATGAAGCTGATAAACTTCCTAGAGTTTCAGAAATCATTGTATTAAATGTTTAAAGTAATTTATTTTGATGCTCAGATGAAATTTGCAGAGGAGAAATGGCCTATCACATTTCTAATGGTGAACATTCCTAATCTCATTGCAATTACAAGTTTAAGGTTTAATACTTTTCTGTTTTGAAAGCTTTGGCCACAGTAGAAGACTTCCAGATTCGTCCACATACCCTCTATGTACATTCTTACAAAGCTCCTACTTTTTGTGATTATTGTGGTGAGATGCTCTGGGGATTGGTACGTCAGGGACTGAAATGTGAAGGTATGTGTTCTAAAATTTTAGTGGTCATTTAAAATAGGATTTCACATTTGCATTCTTGCATTATTGCTGAGAATACAAGGTTATTAGTTGGTGATTAGGGAATAATCAGTATTTAGAATTGGAGAGATTAGAGGTCTGGTCCTACCTCTGCCACCTACTTACTAATATTTTGGAGCAACTTACTAAATCTCTCTGAGGATCCGTTTCTTTATAAAATATGTTTTACCCCATGGGTTTTGTGAAGAGTAAATGGTTAAATAAGGTAATATGGGCAAAATATTTTGCACAATGTACTGACTCAATAAATATCAATGATCTCTTTATTTGTTTTTATTTCAGAGTATTATAGGGGTACAGATGTTTTGGTTACATGAATTGCTTTTGTATATATATTTTTAAATTTTCCTTACAAAAAAATGGCCAACCTTGTTTTGAATTACAGGTGCTAGGGGGTAGGGCACAAATGTGCTTTACTGATTAAGAAAACAGTCTTCTAAGGTGGAGTGCCAATGCACTTTTTCTGTAAAATATCAGAGAGTAAATATTTTAGGTTTTGCTGGGTGTATGGTCTTTGCTGTCTTTTAAGGCTTCTGTTACCATCCCAGGTGGTAGCTTTAGGGACCACACAGAACCCCGGCTCTGGCTAACTGAACCTTTCTGAGTAGATTGTTCTACCCATTTCCCATTCTTCTTCAATTTTTTAGCTTCCACTTAGCCTAGTGGTTCTCAACCTTCCTAATGCCGACAACTCTTTAATACAGTTCCTTTGGGTCACGTCCCATAGGTTGAGAACCACTGATTTAGCCTGTCATCTGGGTTCTTAGGTAGATACTGCTAACAGAAAAAATAAATTAATAAAAGAAGCACCAATTTTTATGTATCACACTTAAATAGTAAAGGTTTTTTTAGTCTTTTTTTTTTTTTTTTTAATCTTTTAAAATATATTTAGGCTGTGGATTAAATTACCATAAACGATGTGCCTTCAAGATTCCAAATAATTGTAGTGGAGTAAGAAAGAGACGTCTGTCAAATGCGTCTTTACCAGGACCCGGTCTCTCAGTTCCAAGACCCCTACAACCGGAGTATGTAGCCCTTCCCAGTGAAGAGGTATGTATTATAAGGTTATAGAAGGACTAGTTATTCCTTCTGTCTTTATAGCGTGTATGAGATTCTAGACCATAATTGATAATACTAACTAAAGAATAATAATGTTCCTATGCTTCAGAAATAAAATGTATAATGGAGGCAGGGCTTACCAATGGTAATGAATTGCATTTTATACACCTTGGGATTGCATTACCAGGCAGTCCCCTCATTATAAATATCCCACTAATGTATGATTTGTACTTACAAATCTAAGTACAAACATATGACTTACATACGGCTTGCACTTAAAAATGGAGGCTATTAAAAGTAATAGGTAAATGTACTTACGAACTAAGGTTGTTACAAAGGTTTGTTGAGTTACAAACATCCGACTGATACACGGCTTGCATTCACAAGCAGAGCCTATTACAGGTAATAGGTAAGTGTACCTGTTTGGACTTACATACAATTTCAACTTAAGAACAAACCTACAGAATCTTCCTCATTCATAACGTGAGGATTGCCTGTATTTATCACTTAGATCACTGTATTGGCCTCCTAACCAGTATCCCTGGTCCTGGTCTCTGTACTTGATCTTATACACGGCAGCCAGATCAAGTTTTCTGCTATAATGCTCTGATGATATCACTCCCTATTAGGAAACCTTTGTATTTCCTACGTTTCTTATAATCTGTACTATTTAGCATTCGCTGATGACACCCTTGCTTCTCCTTCCTGGTCTATTTAGAGAAGACAATACTTACGTCTTTATATGCCCCATCATGTCCAGTGCAACACTTGGTACTTAGTAGATACTTATGAAAGAGTAACTCCAGTGATCCTCACAATATAGGTCTGTGTGCAGATGAGATAATTGAGACACAGAATGGTTAAGTGACTTGTCTTAAATCACAGAGCAAATTAGTAAGAGATATTAGAATAAAATTCCGAAGGTACTATTTATGTATCAGTGATTTTTTTTTTTTTTTCCTCAAAATATATTATACTTCTGAAGGGTAAAGGTGGTAGGTTAGGAAAGAAAGTAATAACTCCCTTGTATATTTCATAGTACTTGAAATAACTTCTATTCATAGATTGTAATCTTGTCATTTAGTTATTTCTATAACCTCTTTGTTCTTCAGCAAATTAATGACAAAATCAAGGCCTTGGGCTGTCGTCTTGGCACCCTAGTCACAAGATTTTGCTAAACTGGGATAGCAAATTAAAAGCCTCTGAAATCTTTTTACAGAAGTCCAATATTTACATATTGCTTAGCCTTAATGTGAGATTTTTAAAGTAGCAAAAGAATGCTATGGCCTTAAGAGACTGAGAATGAGAGGGCATTATAAACATGTGGAAAAACTTGGGAAAAGATTGGCAGGAGAAAAGTTAGTGTATTTTACACACTGGACTGCACGGAGAACTTTTCTGGGAGTGAGAACCATGGGATAGAGGTGTGTTGTTTCAAGGGCCTCCCAAATGATGCTGTTGTGCCAGCTACATCCAGTTGAATATTACTAGTTACAAAATAGGAAAAGGACAGAGAAGGGGGATAAGGTACTATATTTTAATTCATGAGTTTATATTTTATCCTAGAGATGAAAAACCCTTAGGGAAGTATAAGAAGTAGAATGACGTGTCTGAATTGGTTAGATCATTCAGGGTATTTCAAAACAAAAAGAACTTGTAGAGTGGAACCATAGACCTTCTCAAGAAGGTTTCGTTTTGTCAGTCCAGGCATACAACTTCAAAAAGGAGGTAGAGTAAGAGCTTGTAGAGGAAAATCAGAGGGAAGGAAGAATGGGAAGAGAGGACCGTCAAGGAATTG
Organism: Loris lydekkerianus; assembly: GCA_963574355.1. Taxonomy (NCBI): domain Eukaryota; kingdom Metazoa; phylum Chordata; class Mammalia; order Primates; family Lorisidae; genus Loris; species Loris lydekkerianus. Next base: position 8,733 of record CAUYPK010111580.1, on the reverse strand, counting down.
TGGAGGAGATAGCAGTTACACATTGAGAGCCACTGATGCTCTCGTGTTGCATGTAAGAAGGTAGTTTCTGTTATAATGTCAGAAGTTAGTCTGAAGGGAATCAAGTAAAGACCAGAATTAAGTGCTGGCTGTTGGAAGATGAGACAGATAAATGTTCCTTTCAGTACACTTGGGAAAATTTCTGAGGAGCAGAGTACAGAATCAAGTTAGAAAATGTTGGGTCTAAGTGTAAGTTTAAAAGTGGAGATACTTCACTGAGTAATACTGCAGAGCCAACTAACTGTATATAATTGAAGAAGAAATTTAACAGTTTAAGCTTAGCACTAATTTGTATATAGGGGACATTCCAACAAGGAGAGAAAAAACTTTTACTTAGTTCTAGTTATGATAGTCTCTGTGGTCCCACTTTTACCAAATACTCTAAGTAATTCTATGAACATCCTCTTCACTCTAAATTCTGATTAAGTCTTTCCTGTCATCCTCATCCCATAAGTGGCAAACCACTATTACTAAAGGGATTGTGTTAAACCCATGGATATTGAGATGGGAGAAAAGTTAAGGATCACTGGACTGTCGTGTGGAAGACCTGAGTGTCAATCTCGATTCTCATAATACCACTTGGTAGTATTAGTCCCTTTGAGCCTGTTTTTTTTTTATATTTAAAATAAGGTTAATGACATAAATAACTTCTTATACACTACTTGACAAAGTAGGTAGCTGCTACAACCTTACTTTTCTGAGTAGTTCCTGGCACACAGGCTCTGTACCATGCTGCTAATAACCTGATCCCAACAGGACCTGAGCAAAAGGCAGTCACTAACTGACTGTTGGCACATGAAGGTGTCTGCTATGAAATCTCTTCCTTACAGGGGTAGTCTGTAGATTTAATGATGACTGGCTAAATTGGTCTTACTCCATCTGGTATTTTGAACTTGAAACAAACCAAAAGAAGATGCAGGAGCAGCACAATGTTGATTCACCACAAGAAGAGGGAGCCAGGAATATGCAATGGCCTGAAAATCTGTTTCTAGTTCCCACCAGGTGCTTTTTCTTTGCAGAATCAGTGATGTTCTTTTTGCTGAAGGTGGTTCATACATGGCAATATGGAACAACACAGAGTGTGGTTTGTGTTTTCATACTCTTTTTTTTCTTTTCTTGAATAAAACTTTCATAATTCATTTTAGAAAATTTTGGCTACATGTAAGTAAGAAACTATCAATCTGAGGTTCCTTTTGTGTCATTGCTCTCCACCATTTGTTTTGTCCTTTTCTTCTACTTTTATTATTTTCCTCCTTTCCTTTCTTTTTCTTTATACTTATACTGTCTCCTGGTTTCTTCTAACTTTTAAAAGTTTCCCTCAGTTGAACACCCCTATGTAGAATGACACAATTTCTCTGAGTTACAAACTGTACTACTTATAGAAAATAATAAAAAAGATCACAGGACCTCAGTTCTGGCAGTGAAAATGCAAGCAGGCTCAACAAAGATTTTTTTTTTTTTTTTTTTTTTTTTTTTGGGGGGGAGGGCAACAGTTTCACTCTGTCAGTCACCCTGGGTAGAGGTCCGTGGTATCATCATAGCCTACAGCAATCTTAAACTCCTGGGCTCAAGTGATCCTCTTGCCTCAGTTTTTCTATGTTTAGTAGAGATGGGGTCTCACTCTTGATCAGGCTGGTCTCCTGAGCTCAAGCAATCCCACCTCAGCCTCCCAGAGTACTGGGGTTACAGGCGTGAGCCACTATGCCCACCTTCAATAACATTTATTAAAGCATCGTGGTAGTTAAGTATTTGGATTTTTTACTTTATAACTTGGATTATGTTTCATTCTTTTTTTTTTTTTTTTTTTTTTTTTTTTTTGTCCTCTGTTAACAGCGTAAGGCCTATGGTCATATGAATGTTGTTGAATTCATGGAATGAGTCATATTAAACTGGGCTGCAATTTAGTTTGATTATTCCCTACATATAGAAAGAGCCATAATTGCAAAAATCCACTTATTCCTCAGGTTACCGAAAGATTTTTAACTGATGCTTTCTAAAATTTTGCTTTTTGTTCAAGTGGGGGAAAAACTCAAACAAATGGAAAATATTTAAAATACGGGAACTTCTTAAAACCTAGTTACTGGGACTAAAGTTGATTTAATTAGTTTTGGATCTGCCATTTATTTCATTATTATTAATTAGACTTAAAATTTTATTCATAAAGAGAAACTCAAAAAACAGTTTTTAAAACATGTTCAGTAACGCAACGTGAGCAGCAATAACATTGCTTTTTATTTTGTGATTTTATTTATTTTTTCCATTGATTATTTCCTTGCATGATGTTTTTGAAGGGATTTGAACACCTGTTGTAAATTCATTTTAAAGGTTTTGGTTTTTATTTGTAAAATGATGAATGTACCTGACAATATTTAATCAGTGAATATGTACACAAGAATGAACATATTTTAGATTTTTTAAGCATAAATATGAGCAAAAATAATCTGCATCTTTCTCATTCAGAGTTTGGTAAATTAAGCTTTGCACAGGAACCTGCTGAGATTTACATTTTCAGATATTTGGCTTCTGTGGTCCAATAAATGATTTTTGTGGTTAGGCTTTGCTCCCAATATTTTATTTTTAATTTTTTACTTAAACTTACAGAAATTACTTATATTTCAGTCACATGTTCACCAAGAGCCAAGTAAGAGAATTCCTTCTTGGAGTGGTCGCCCAATCTGGATGGAAAAGATGGTAATGTGCAGAGTAAAAGTTCCACACACATTTGCTGTTCACTCTTATACTCGTCCCACAATATGTCAGTACTGCAAGCGGTTACTGAAAGGCCTCTTTCGCCAAGGAATGCAGTGTAAAGGTAGGACTTGATGTTTTCCTTAAATAAAATTGTCTGTTTTTGTTAGCAAATATAGGTTTTAAAGGCTTACATTTTGGAAGTATTTGTTAAATCATTCTCATATTAGTTAAATTAAAAAAGAAAGGAAAAAATATATGGGGACTATCGAGAAAGTATCCAGCCATAAATGTCTCTATTTTTCATATTACATGGCTAGATACTCTCCAAACAGCCCGTGTGTGTGCACGCTAACAACAATTACTACTGTCTGCAATGTGTGTGTATATTATGTGCCAGTTACTATGCTCAAAAAAAAAAAAACTTTACATACTCAATTTCCAAAGCAGCTATATGTGAAATATGCTGTTGCTATTAGTAATAGGAAACACTTTTCTATTTTGTAGGCAAGAAAGATTGGGTAACTTAAGATCACATAGCTAATAAACAGAAATACTAGAATTAGGATCAGTGAGTTATGACTTCTTAACCTATACAATACAGAACAGCTAGAGAAAGCAGCAAAGCTGATATTTGAGCTTATGTCTTTTTGATTTCATCGCCAGACATTACCCCAAATAGAAATAATGCTTTCTTCTTTTTATTAAATATTCATACACACATAAATATAAGAGTTTAGTATGTTTTTTGTTTGTTTGTTTTTAATGGTATAACTACGGGAATTGTGTAAAAATTGGCATTCCAGAGAATAATCACACTGAAATAGGATATAGTATAAGTTACTGAAATTATATTGGGACCATCCTTATTTGGATGCAAACCTAGCACATTATGGTAGTATTCCCAGGACACCTCCTTTTTTTTTTTTTTTTTAGACAGAGCCTCAAGCTGTCCCCCTGGGTAGAGTGCTGTGGCATCACAGCTCACAGCAACCTCCAACTCCTGGGCTCAAGTGATTCTGCTGCTCTGCCTTCCAAGTAGCTGGGACTACAGGTGCCCTCCACAATGCCCATCTATTTTTTTGGTTGCAGCCATCATTGTTGTTTGGTGGGCCCAGGCTGGATTTGAACCCGCCAGCTCAGGTATATGTGGCTGTCACCTCAGCCGCTTGAGCCGCAGGTGCCAAACACCAAGATACCTCTTAATGAACCAGGTTTTTTGTTGTTGTTGTTGTTGTTTTTTATGAACCAAGTTTTTTAATAGAATAATGGAATAATTTGTTGTTTATATAATGCTTTAATGCTTTTAAGATGATTTTTTTTGTTTCATATCTTTTCAACAATGTCATACAATAGAGTGAAAACTAAAATAGACAACTGAAATACGGGATAAGTAGTCTACTATTACCTTATGTACTTTTCATGTACTTATTTAGCAATTCTTAGTGCCATACTTTTTAATATAATAGAATTATTTGTAGACTTGAATTAAATGATCTAAATAAAACATTAAGGTTGAGGCTTTTATAACAGTACATTCTTACTTGCAACATAGGGTAAGATAATTATGTATAAATTTAACTTAAGCATATAAGAAAGCTTTTCTTGGCAATATATAATAGCATATGAGACCATTTATTGTGAGATATTTAATAACCATTAGGAAAGTATATTTAGATGTTGGGATTTTATTTCAATAGCTTGCTTTAAATATGATTTAATACATAAATCAATACTTTAAAATATCAACACAAAAGTATATTGGCAAGCAGCCACTGAGAAATGTTTTTGGAAAGAACATTAGTAACAGATGTACAAATTAGAGTCAACAGATAATCTTAGTAAAGGTAGTTAATAGTGCCACCCTGCTAAATAGAACAGAAACATTTTTAAAAACCTTATGCAGAAAAGTACAATGTTTTGTAGAGGGACTAAAGTAAATGTGTAGGTTAATGAATTTTTAAATAAAGCTTGTTAATTCTGCCACTGGATTATTTAATCTCTTAGGGTTTTAGATGAATAATGTTTTGTTACTTGCTAATTCAGAAAATGGCAGGTTTTATTTCTATATAGCTAGGGTATTTCAGTTATCAATTAAAAAATAATCATAATTTATTTCAGTGAAATCTTTATTTTTATAGTATGAATTAAGATAAGCTAAGAAAGAAAAAAATGATTTAGTTAAGATAAACAGTTATGCTAGATAATTAGAGGAAATATACAGTTTTAAAAATTCATTCATCCATCCATTCATTTATCTTTTTATTTTATACTTTACTGTATTTGAACTTTCATGCAGCTTCAAAGTATATGTGAAATGTACAAAAACATAAACAAATTATTAAAAACATAGGCAATGACATTGAGAAATTAAAATGTCTGCCATGAGAACTTACGTACTTGCTACTAGGTGCCCCACAAATTTGGCTCTAAATTTTGAAAGGGAAAATGGAAATCTTGTTTTTACAACTTTCAAAGTTTATGAGATAAGAAACAAATCTATTGTGTAAGAGATTAAGAGATACACAAAATATTAATATCATATTAATTTTTCCTAAGGTCTTAAGAACAGTGCTAAATAATGTAAATTTTAAGTCAGGACTGAAAAAAATTATTTTTAATCCAGTTACTGCTGATAGATAGATTTCAAAGGTGATACTAGGTATAGTTACATCGGTGTGTCTCAATCTTGCTGTCACTTAATGAGTTCATTAGAACACTTTCTCAGCCCCACTCCCAGAGTTACTGATATAATCAATAGGGGGTAGAGCCAAAGAATTTGCATTTTTAACAGGTTGCCAAATGATGTTGATACTGCTAATCTGGAGACCACAGTTGAGAACTACTGCATTACACAGTATTGTACCTGACACTGATGTGCAGATATGTCACAGTGACATTGCTGGTTTGGAGACCACAATTTTAGAGTACTGAGTTATACAGATTCTGTCTGAGACTGATCTGCAGTGATGTCAACTCTGAGGTTTCTTGTAAACTGAAGAGAATCATCATGTAAAAGTGGGAAACCTTGGTGGTGTCTGTAGCTCAAGCAGCTAAGGCGCCAGCCACATACACCAGAGCTGGCAGGTTCAGATCCAGCCCCGGCCTGGCAAACAATGACAACGACAACCAAAAAATAGCTGGGCATTGTGGCGGGCACCTGTAGTCCCAGCTACTTGGGAGGCTGAGGCAAGAGACTCACCTAAGCCCAGGAGTTGAGGTTGCTGTGAGCTGTGACACCACAGCACTCTACCCAGGGCTATAGCTTGAGGCTCTGTCTCAAAAAAAAAAAAAAGAAAGAAAAGAAAAGAAAAGAAAGAAAAGTGGAAAACCTCATGCATGAGCTCAGTCCTTCCAGAGTTGTATGTGAAAGCCCTTACTCAATTCCTGATAAATGTTTGTTGGATCTTAATCTCTTGTCTGCATATGCATGTAGTCCCAATACTTAGAAATTAAAAACATGTATCTGACATATGTTGACTAGGAATTTAATCAGCTTGAGCAACTTTTATAGGGAGTGTAAAAAGATGAATGTGAGAAAAAAACATGAAGCTGCCATCACATTTTGACAGTTATACAAATGTTAGTAATCTCATTGTACAGATGAAGAAACTGAGTCCAGGGGCCAGGAAGATGGGTGTTACGTGACTTGTAGAAGCTTATTATTTTAAATCATTTTTATCAGTAGTAGTATTCCATCCATGAGTGATTTAAAGAAAGTCTAGCCATATCTGATATTGCCTGATTTTTTATGTAAATTAGTAAACTGAATATTTTTATTTTAGATTGCAAATTCAATTGCCATAAACGCTGTGCATCAAAAGTACCAAGAGACTGCCTTGGAGAGGTTACTTTCAATGGAGGTAAAATTCTTTCCTAATATCTATGAAATCAGAAAAGGTCATAGTTCTTGGCAAGAGGTTATATAATACTTGCATAGTTTGTTTACTTTCTTTAGGTTTTCTTTTGATTCACTAATCAAGTAAAATACAGAAATGAGTGACAGTATACATTTATTAGTATTTGTGCCTTTCCATCTTTCCTCTAGCCACCTACCACTTTGTAGTCTAATGTAGCCAGCGGTGTTGTATATCTTCTTTCATCTTTAGACATAAAAGGACTTAGTTGCTCCAGAGGTAGAGCCAGTAAGTGGCAGAGCTGGAATTTGAATCCATGTGATCTAGCTCCTTAGTTCTTAGTTGTTAGAACACACCATCCTGCCTTACTATCTCTTTGTTTGTTAAATAATAATTTTTAAATATTTTCCCTTGAAGGCCATTTTCCCCCCCTCTTTTCTGGATAATGCGAAGCAGAGCAGTTACCTTTTTTTGGAAGTAAGAAGTGAGTACACTAGGCTGCGTGTGATAGCTCGCGCCTATAATTCTAACACTCTGGGAGGCTGAGGTGGGTAGCTAGCTTGAGCTCACAAGTTTGAGACCAGCCTGAGCAAAAGTGAGACCCTGTTTCTACTAAAAATAGAAAAACTGGACGGCACCTGTGGCTCAGTCGGTAGGGTGCCGGCCCCATATACCGAGGGTGGCGGGTTCAAACCCGGCCCCTGCCAAACTGCAACAAAAAAATAGCCGGGTGTTGTGGCAGGCGCCTGTAGTCCCAGTTGCTCGGGAGGCTGAGGCAAGAGAATCACTTAAGCCCAGGAGTTGGAGGTTGCTGTGAGCTGTGTGATGCCATGGCACTCTACCGAGGGCCATAAAGTGAAACTCTGTCTCTACAAAAAAAAAAAAAAAAAAAAAAAATAGAAAAACTGACACAAAAGGGTCACTTGAGCCCAAGAGTTGGAGGTTACTATGAGCTGTGATGCCATAGCAATCTACCTAGCTTGAGACTCTGTCTCAAAAAAAAAAAAAAAGTAAGGACTCTAACCTTTCAGCATAATTTTCCTTTAACAAGGCTGTGTAGCTTATGAACAACAGAAATTTATTTCTTATTGTTCTGGAACCTGGGAAGTTAAAGGCACTGGTAGAATCAAGGTCTGATGAGGGTTCGTTTTCTGATTCATAGATGGTACCTTCTACCTGTATCCTTACATGATGGAGTGAGCAGAGGAGCTCCATTGGGCATATTTTATAAAGGCACTAAGCCCTCATAATCCCATTCATTACCTTCCAAAGTCCCTACCACCTAATTTATACCTTGGAATTTAGGATTTCAACATATGAACTGGGGCAGGGGGACATGAACATTCAAATGATAGCATTGGTTAACACCATTGACACCACTGATTGGTTTTCTTTTTTAATTGAATTAATACAATTTTTCTAAATGACCAAAGTTTGTTCTGAATTTATAGTTTATTTATATTGTTGTACTTTTCTGCCTTTTGACAAATAGATATAAAATACTATTTATTTTAATATACATTTCTCTGATTACTAGTATTTGGGCAGCTTTCAAATGTTTACTAGTTATTTAGGGGGGTTCCCCTGTCAGTTGCCTTTTCAGATGCTTCATTCATTTTCTTATTTATTTGTTGTTAAAGATATGCAGAAGTTGTTGATAATTCAACATATAGTTCTTTTTCAGTTATGTGTAGTATAAATATCTTCTCTCAGTCAGTAGCTTAATCTCTTTTTCTTAATCTTTTTCTTTAACAGCTATAATTCATTCATTAAGTATATTCGCAAAACTGTGCAGCTATCACTACATTCTAATGTTAGAACATTTTCATCACCCTAGAAAGAAACGCATACCATTACTAGTCATTCCCTATCTTCTCCTTCCCAGTTGCCCTAGCAAGCAACCCCTGATCAACTTTGAACAGATTTTCATGTTCTTGTCTAGATATGTTATAAATGTGGAATTATACAGAATGTGCTGTTTTGTGACTGGTTTCTTTTACTTAGCATATTGTTTTCAGGGTTCATCCATATTGCAGCATGTCAGTACTTCATTCTTTTTTTTTTTTTTTTTTTTTTTTTTTGTCAGCGTATAAGCAACCAAAAAATCTTGGGGTCAAGTTTTGTTTTTTCAGAAGCCTCCCAAGTAGCT
>CAUYPK010111577.1:0-20704 GCA_963574355.1 Loris lydekkerianus | reverse complement strand
TAAAACTTTAAATAAAGTGCAGAAAACCGTAGCTTAACAGGTAATCAAGCTAAATCACAATCACCGAATCAAATAACCTGTATGACCCGAGTATAAGCCGAGTTTGGGTTTTTCGGCACAAATTTTGTGCCAAAAAAACTCGGCTTATACTTGAGTATATAAGGTATATCATATATGTTAGCATTCTGAGATTTAGAAAGGCTAAGTAATGTGCCCTAAGTCATATAGTTGGTGCTTGGGACGTAATGCAAATCTGTTTGTCAACAAAGTCAAAACACTGCAGGATGCTGCTACCCTCTAAAGCTGGTTCTATTTTATTACGCCCATTTGGTTCTAGCATGGACTCCAAAAATACTTTCACAATATCTTACCAAATCTATATATACAAATTGTATTTTATCATTAACTGGGTATCAACTAAAAATTATCCATTTTTTGTACATAAATTAGTTTCCCTACAAATATTTTTAGCTTAACTAAAAATCAATCTTGTCTGTATATTTCTTACTCTAATGAAAATAGTATTAAGTATTTGTGAAATCACTTAATTACTGAAGACCCAATACAGACTTTAACTAGTTGGCTTATCATCTTGGATAATGTAACATTGTTGAAGGATTTTGAAGTATTTCTGAAATGTGCAATATGACTTATAATTGTAGAAGCAGTGATAGTAGCCAAAATCAAAGGTGAAACCAACTTATTTTTGCTATGAAATATTTACACTTTAATTCCTTTATACATCCTTTTTCAGATCATTCCCATCTTGGCTGCTGCCGACCCAAGGATTATAAGGTATGTCAGATAAATTGCAGAATAATAATTGTCATGTCTTTCAGATAACACCGAGTATTTCTCCTATATGAACAGTGAGAGATTATCAAATTAATTTAGTAAGATCATGAAAAAGTAGTAATTATTGTTAAGTGGTACGTACAATAGACATTTTATTGAATGTCTTCTACAAGTATTTTGTGGCTTTTGATTGTTCATTTGGATTATTATGTGACCTGTGTTTGTGTTATTGTTTGTGTATGTGCTTACATGAGGGAGAGAGAAATTAGTTTTTACTTGTAGTAATACCTCACCTAGTAGTATTTCCAAACTTCATTCATTTACAAAGCATTCACATAATTTTTGTAGTATCTGCATAAAATTTATGCTATTTTAAGTTCACCTTCTTGTTTATTTACTCATCATTGTGAATGATAGAAAATCAGTGTATCACATGCTTTATGGATGTGATATTTTTATATATGTTATTTTTAACAGTGTATCACATGCTTTTTCACATGGATGATAGTCTTACAAATATAGTGAAAACTAAAGAATGTTACTAAATTTCTGCTAGCCACTGCTGTTTGCCAAAGGCTCTGAGGCATGCTCTCCTTCTATTAAAGTAAGATAAACAATGACAGAGAGGTGGAAGAGGTATACTGATAGCTAATTGAGGATTTTTGATCAAAAGATAATTGAAAAAATAATACATTTTTCCTATCATTCAGTGGTAGTTAGTGTGTGTCTATATGCCATTTAAAAGTGTGTGTTAACCATCTAAAATCATTTTGGGTACCATATTAAATTATCTGCCATATTGCTAGTAGTTGATGTTCTACATTTTGAGAAGCATTGCCCAACAGTTTGTTTTTTCTCTCACATTGCCCAACAGTTTGTTTTTTCTCTCACAAAGAGAAAGGGTCTAATAAGTGTTTACACTTTGGAAAACAAAGCAAAACACCAAACAGCTCAGAATGCCCTTGTTTGTTTACTTGAAAACAGTTTACTTTGTGCTCCCAATATTGAATAGCGTGTAGTTTGCCACACTTTGTGAAAAAAGAAATATGGAATTCCAGTTAAGTAGTAAGTCTAGGCACTGTGTGACCAATTGCCCCCAATTCAACTAGTATCAGAATCATCCAGGTAGAACTTTATAAAAACTTATTCCAGACCTATTCAATTGAAATTGCTGAGAATGGATATTGGAATTTTTTATTTTTAACAAGTTTATTATGCAGCTCTCTTGGTACCTATTCAAGGATTCTCATTTGAGAACCAGTAGTGTCATCTATGATGTCATTTATGTAAATAGGGCTACTCGTGTATAGTGTTTGTATGGGGTTCTGCCTGAAGTCTTTCTGTGGTATAGATTGGGCCTGGCATAATTTGTCTAGTCCAATCCTACCCTATTATGCAGAATTCATGCAAACACACACAACATACAGTTTGACAAAGACCTTATTGGCCTTATTTATTGATAGTTAGTGGTACTTAGCTCATTGTCTAATATACAGTGTAAATTTCTAACATATGTGTATTATGTGACTACACCAGATCTACAGGTATTCACAAGTTACAAACATCTGACTTACGTACAGCTTGCACTTTCGAACAGGGCCTATTATTGGTAATAGATAAATGTACCTGTTCTAATTTACATACAAGTTTAGCTTAAGAACAAGACCACAGAACCTATCTCATTTGTAACCTGGACATTGATTATATAAAAATAGAGAATGGAGAGAGAGAGGACCAAAGTGTATTTTTTTTTTTTTTTTGGAGGCAGAGTCTCATTATGTCACCCTTGGTAGAGTGCTGTGGCACTGCTGTCACAGCTCACAGCAACCTCAAACTTTTTGGTTTAAGCGATTCTTTTGCCTCAGCCTCCCAAGTAGCTGGGACTACAGGTGCCCGCCATAATGCCCGGGTATTTTTTGTAGCAGTTGCTATTGTTGTGTAGCTGTCCTGGGCTGGGTTTGAACCCGCCACCCATGGTGTATGTGGCTGGTGCCCTCACCACTGTGCTATGGGCGCCAAGCCAATATATTTATCTGAAGGTAGATAAAATCCAGCTGTAAGTTGGCTGGTCCATGTAAAGATAGGTATTAATAGGTCTCTTTTCTAAATTAGTTCTTCCAAGAATTACACTTCAACCCATCTTTCATTTCTTTCCACTTTCCTTTTAGGGCTTCCCTTGGACGATAGTAGCTAGTAAGCTCACTGGATTATTTTTGTATTTAAGAGGTAGATTTTCATAGAAATATAACCATAGCATTGCACATGAAAAGAATAAAGTATTGTTTCTTACGGACGTGTAGTAGTTAATAAATATTAAGATGGAAGAACACTATAGGATTTCTATAAGGAAAAGTGCTATAAGGTGGAAGTACTTACAGAAAATTTTCTAGAAAAGTGGGACCATGTCTGAGTTCTATGGACAGATGTATTTTTTATAGATAAGAGAGTTTTCTCCCGAGTTCATCACTTCTTTTTCTTTTCCCCCAGCTTTATTAAGGTATAATTGACAAATAAAAATAATTTATGTTTATGGCACAGCATATTTTGATATATGTACATGCTGCAAAATGATAAAATTAAGCTAAGTAACATATTTATTCACTTTTTGTGGTGGGAACATTGAAAATCTAAGCAATTTCCTGGTGTATAATACATTATTGTTAACTATAGTCACCATGCTGTACATTAGATCTCCAGAACTTATTCATCGTGTCTACCTGAAACTTTGTAACCTTTAACCAACTTCTTCCCATTCTTTCCCAGCCCCCCTCCCCCCCAGCCCCTGGCAACCGTCCTACTCTCTGCTTCTGTGAGTTCACCTTTTTAGATTCCAGATACAAGTAAGATCATGCAGTATTTATTTCTTTATACCTGGCGTATTTTATGTAACATAATATCCTCCAGGTTCATGCATGTTCTTAAAAATGATGGGATTTCCTTTTTAAGGCTTAATAGTATACCATTGTGTGTGTGTGTGTGTGTGTGTGTGTGTGTGTCTGTGAAGGAAGTGCTTCATCCATTTATCACCCAATGGACACGTAACTTGATTCCATATGAGCTCATCGCTTTCTTGAAAGCCCTTGCTGCTGACCAATAATAGCCAACACTAAGTACTCTTCTTTTTCTTTCAAGCTGTTTCCCTAGAGAAGTGAGCCTAAAAACTGCCTGTCTGTCTTCTAAGCTATTGCAGACTATAGTTTTATTAAATGGTTAGGCCTGGCGTGGTGGCTCACACCTGTAATCAGCAAAGTACGGGTGTTTTACACCTGTAATCCTAGCACTCTGGGAGGCCGAGGTGGGAGGATCATTTAAGCTCAGGAGTTTGAGACCAGCCTGAGCAAGAGAGAGACCCCATCTCTATTAAAAAATAGAAAAATTAGTTGGGTGCTATGGCAGGGGCTGATAGTCCCAGTTACTAGGGAACCTGAGACATGAGGATCATTTGAGCCTGAGAGTTTGAAGTTGAAGTTTGAAGCTGCTGTGAGCAACTAGGACAGTACCACAGCATTCTACCTAGGGCAACAGAGTGAGATTCTGTTGCAAAAAATAAATAATTAAATAAATGTTGTTATTGCCACAGCATTCTATGCATCTTAAATTTTCCATTTGAAAATAGCTATTCCCGGCGCCTGTGGCTCAGTGAGTAGGGCGCTGGCCCCACGTACCGAGGGTTGCGGGTTCAAACCCAGCCCTGGCCAAACTGCAACCAAAAAATAGCCGGGTGTTGTGGCGGGCGCCTGTAGTCCCAGCTGCTCGGGAGGCTGAGGGAGGAGAATCGCAGAAGCCCAAGAGCTGGAGGTTGCTGTGAGTCCTGTGACATCACGGCACTTCACCGAGGGCAGTAAAGTGAGACTCTGTCTCTACAAAAAAAAAAAAAAAAGAAAAGAAAAGAAAATAGCTGTTCCCTTGCTGTCTGTGCCCAACTGATTAGCCAGTGTATATGTTGGTTTCTGTTAAGGCCATTACATTAAGAGAATAAACCTCTAAACATCAGAAACTTAATATAATAGAAATTTAGTTTTTAATCATGTAACAGTTAAACTGAGGTTACTTTTGCAAAACTTGCTGTTTTTTCATGTGATGATCCATCTTCTGCCTTTGCATTACCCTAGGCCTAGGGCCTTGCTGTCCTCTTCACTTGGTGGAAGTTGAAGGAGAACTTGAGGAAGGCTTATCTGTTTCTTAAAACCCTGGGCCTAGAATTGACACTTGGTATTCTTGCCTACTTTATGTTGCCAAGAACTAATACACTCTTTCACCTAAATGCAAAGATTGCTTCTTAGCAACAATTCAGCTGTGGAGAAGGGAAAGCTGAGTTGTGGACAGCTAGCCATTTCCGTCACATTGAGAATATTATGTCCCTCTTCTCTCCCAACTTCTCTCTTTCCCTTAAAAAAAAAAAAAAAAAAGATTATGTGACTGAAACTACTATGCTGGTAATAAAAATTTAGCAGAACTAGAAATCATCTATGCCCTCACGGATATTTCATAGGGAATAAGATATTAACAAAATCACAAAAATTCATATATGCCTAGAACTGTGGTTAATATTATGGAGGACAACATATTGCTTTGACACTAGAGGATTTGACCTGGTCAAGGAGAATGGAAAAGGTATCTTGAGGACCTTGAGCTCTGAAGATGAATAGAAATTTACTACGTGAACAGGGGAGTAAAGAGTGTGTACAAGGGAAAAGGAGAAATAAAATTTATAAAATACAGCAGCTAAGTAGTGAAGTGGCCTGTGCTGCTGCAAGTACAGACATGAGTAGGTCTGTGATACAAATGGAGTCTGGAGAAACAGATAGGGATCAAGTCTTTTAGGCCATGTTAGGAATTTTGGTAATTATCCTACGTACAACGGGAAAGCGAATGAAATTATTTTAAACAGGAAGGGTAACATGGTTAGATCTGTACTTTGAAAATATTGCTCTGGATTGTGGTATGGAAAATGCCTTGGGCTGGGAAAGGAGTGGATACTAGTATATATGTCTAACTAGTAGACTATTAAATAGTCAGTGTGGGAGATGATGATAGACTGGATACGGCTGGTAGTAATGGAGGTTGATAGCAGTGGAGAGATAAAACAGTTATTTAGAATTTATGTTGGTGGAGAAGTAGACTTGATAAATGGAAAAGATGTGCATATGACATTGTTTTGGTGACTGATAGACCACACATATAATGGTGGCTCCCTAAGATGCTAATACTGTATTTTTACTATACTTTTTCTACATTTAGATAGACAAATAATTACCATCTTAGTGAGTACACTAATGTGCTGTACAGTTGTGTAGCCTAGAAGCAGTAGGCAATAGTACATCCTAAGTATTAGCCTAGGTGTGCAATAGGGTGTACCATCTAGGTTTGTGTAAGTACACTTTATAATGTTCTCACAACAATGAAATCATCTAATGACACATTTCTCGGAATGTATCCCTGTTGTTAAGTGACACATGACTGTAGTATGTTCTTATAAAGAAAGACTTGATATCATAAAGACATTTCTGTATTTACAGTAAATTAAAAATCAACAAGATCCCAATAAAATTATCAACTACACTTTTGTTTTTTTTTAATTCCAGGAAAAACTAGGCAAAATAGCTAGTAATACTTCAAAATCAGAAAGCACTGGGAGAAGCTTAGCTGTGCAATGTTAAGGGTTCTTAGATCTTATTTTTACAACTCAGTGTTTTGATGATACCAATAGGTGTAAAGACTAGTTTGGAGTTCACAGAATTCTAAATGCTTCTGTAAATTCCTTTGGATCTTTAGTGGCTTTGGATAGTCTCTGATAATGGTTTTCAGTTCAGAACCAGACTAGAGCTTAAAAATTAGCCACATAGGACCTGTCCTATTCTGAAGGGGATTTAACTTTAAGAAGTTATTGAGCTTTGTTTCATGTAGGAGAGATGGAAGGGAAAGCAGGCAGGAAGGAGGGTCCTGATGGTAACGGGAAAGCATAGGACAGGAGATAAGGAATAAATGGGATGAATGCAGTTTCATTTAAGTTGGAATGTGAAACAATCTAAAAAAGAGATTGTTTCAAATTTTCACATTTCCAGTTTATTTGTCTTGGCTAGTAAATCTTTAAAGGAAGCAATTTTTAGAATATAATTAAAAAAAATTTGTCATAGCCATTATGAAATGCAGACCATTGGTTATGTATGATTTTTCTCCTTTTCATTCTTTCAAATGAACAATTTTGTTGACATAAAAAAATTCTGCAAAGTAGCCACTGTGATTCTAAAATATCCTAGGTAAAATTATGCTGTTTGAAAAACTACATGTGCAATTTAAAGTTGTAGTCTGAATACATGTAAGAAACTCAAATCTAATATTGAGGGGCATGGGCCTGAACTAAAACAATCCAGTAGGAGTCTGGCAATATTGATCAAGTGCAGTACTTACACATGTGTGTTTGGACCTCAATTTAATAGTTGTCTTAAATTGGAGATTTGACAGACCTTTCAGAAAGATAATTGTTCCTGTGAAGAAAACAAGAAAAAAGCTGAGAAAAGTTTTCACGATATTTTGACAAGCATCCCAGGGCGGAGTTTTTACTGTAAGGCTGCTGGTGCAATGAGAACAGCTGAGCCCATCAGTCCATGGGCCTGACTCAAGGATGGATTTAGTGGCTTGTGCCTATTCACTTCTATGGGAACTTATACATGTACACTCAGCACAAAAAGTTATTAGTAATAAGACAGATTTCCACTTAGCATACATGTTTTCAGATATAATCAGATAATGAGAAGATTATTTAAAAGTAAGAGAACATTCCTAGGAGACAGAGTAACTCAGCGTTTGAAAGTTTAACAAAAACAAATTGAAGCTCAGAGTCAACACCAAGACTCATCTAGTTTGTCTACAAGTTCTCTGAGGACAGTGGCTCAAAGGCTCCTCAAAGGGTCTCAAAAGAATTGACTTATTTCTAACTTGAGAATCTTAGCTGTGGCAGCAAGGAGATCTTTTGGATCTTGGTGGACATTCAGAATTGTCATCTGCCAACTCACCAGAAGTCCATCATAGAAACTAAGAACGTGCTGATAGCAAGCAAAGCTGAGTTTATGACATAACACAGCAGAGGAGAGCGCCACCTTCTGTCGTCGTATTGCCTCTGAAAGGGGAACATCAGTGGCACACATTGATGGAGTTTTGGAGTCTAGGCTTGAGTGTTTTAAGGAAGGGCTTTCAACATAGGAAACTAGTCAGCAAAGTTTGTGATATAAAAGTTTAGGATTAATGAATGCAAAAGCCAGGGTTTTAAAGGAAGTCTTGATACGTATACAGTTATTTGATAAGGAAGGGATTTGTCCAACTAAGTGATCTGTTGTCCTGAGAAAGGGACTTTTTGCCCAGATTAAGAATCTGTTGTTTCAACAAGGTAGCGGATTGATGATCGAGCCAGTCTGTTGTTCAGATAAATGATGTATGGGAAGGTCTTGAGTAAGTTAATGAAATTATTTACTGGTTTATAGCTTTTATTTTCCAGGGCAGCGATTTCTTGAGGAACTGATGAGAAAGTCATGTTGAAGTAGGGGGTCGTTAGTTCTTTGTTCTGATAGTTAAGCTATATGAGTCCAGGTGGTCTCAGTTCTCAAGTCTCACTAATTGTTATATGTTTTTCCATTAATGTGTTTACATTGTTCGATTTATTCCTGGAAATCTTTAATTTGTTCCTATTGTAAATTATCTTTTTTTGTAAAATTACATTTTGTGTTGTTTTACTGATATACTATATAAGTTTGGAATTGATTTTTATTAAACAATCTTGACATAGATGTTCTTAAATTTTTTTATAGAGGTAAACTTACCATCTTACAGTAATGAATTGTTTTTTCTTTTCAAATTATTTCTTTGTCTCAGCTTACTAGGATCTTCAATACAATGCTGAGTACAAGTGGGGATAATGGATGTAGCAGAGACAGGTGTTACTTATTACCTTCATGCGTCCTGCCATATTTCAAAGCCCTTGTGCAGGTAGATGGGGCTTGTTCTAGCCAATGGACTCTGAGTGGAAATTATGTGGTTCCCTTCCAGGGTAAAGCATATAAGAGTATCAAACTCGCTCTTTTAAAGTGACAGTGAGGCCTCATGTTCTAGATGGAATAGCTATAAGTTGTACAGCATGTTCTATAAGAATAGTTGGGTGATTTTACGAAATGTAATTTCTTTTGCTAAAGTGCATTACCATATAGTGGAGGGAAAATGAAGTTTTACTATATTAAGCTACTGATTTTCAAACTTAATTTGTTTCTGTGGCATAGCCTAATGCTTGATCTTGTTTTTGACATTTACTGTGTTTTTGTTTTGCGTCTATGAATAGCTAACAATGGAGCGATTTTCATTTTTTCATTTATTCGATGTAGATCTCATGTGTCTTTTTGGTCAGTTACTGGGGCCTGTAACTAAGTCGTTTGAACTCTGTCCTGTTTGGTTCTGGAGTGGAAACTTGATTCTCTCAGCTGATGGCTGGCTTACCATTTGTTGTATTAGTAATTCTGAAAAGCAGTGAAAATTGTAGTAGCATTGAAACAAAAGCTATATTGAACTGATTTTTTAATAATGACGTACCTATATACTCGAGTATAAGCCGAGTTTTTTCGGCACAAAATTTGTGCCGAAAAACCCAAACTCTGCACACATTTTGTGCCGGAAAAACTCAGCTTATACTCAAGTATATAGGTACGTTTATTATGTGACTAGTTTATACACCTAGATAATAAGCAAGGTACTTTAAATAACTTATGAAGATCTGTATGGTATCCTCATAATTTATATAAGGGATATGAGTCTGAGAAGAATTAGATAACTTTCTTAAAGATTAAATATTTAGGAAACAGCCTGCTGGAACATAAACTCTTAAAGGTAGGGACTTTATTTTGTTCACTATGATTCATTTTGTTCAACACTTAGAAAGTGACTAGAATTCAAATATTTATTAAACGAATCCAATTCCTCTCCTCTTATTCTCTCTGGAACTCACCTACAGATTTTCAGTCTTAACACTTTATCAGAGCTGCTCTTATTAATGTTCCTGATAACCTCACTTTTGCTAACACCCATAGGTCCATTCTCAGTGTTTTTTAAACTTGACTTAACTGTAATATTTCATATAGTTAGTCAACTCCGTGTTCCTTGAAATATATTTTTTACTGACTGCCTCTTTGCCTCCTTCCATCGCCCCCTCTCAGTCTAATGTTTACTTCTCATTTTCCAGCCTCTGAATACCAAAATATTCCTAGGGCTTCTTTTTTTCAGTTTTCTACTTTCTGTTTATGCTTACTTTCTTTGTGATATTAGTCAGTGCCATATATTTTTATTTATTTATGTTATTATTATTATTTTTTTGAGACAGTGTCTCACTCAGTTGCCCTGGGGTTAAGTGCCATGGTGTCACAGCTCACAGCATCCTCAAACTCTTGGGCTCCAGTGATTCTCTTGCCGCAGCCTCCAAGTACATGGAACTATAGGCACCCACCACAACGCCTGGCTATTTTTTAGAGATGGGGTCTTGCTCTTGCTCAGGCTGGTCTCAAACTCCTGAGCTCAAGCAATCCTACCACCTTGGCCTCCGAGAGTGCTGGGATTACAAGCCTGAGCCACTGCGCCTACCCAGTCAGTGTCATATCTTTAAATACCATTTACACTCTAGTAATTACCAATTTATGTCTTTATCCTGGACTTCCTCCCAGAACTCCACTTAAATATGTTAGGTGATTAACAGATTGGTATGTGAAGCTTAGTATGTCAAAAGCTATACTTACTCTTCTACTCTTCCAGTTTCAAGGATATAACTAATTCATGCAAACTCAACCTTTCTTGTTGACCAGGTCAGAAAACCTTGCTGACAGCTTTGACATCCAGTGTATTAAATCCTGTTAGTTCTGTCTTCAAAATGCTTTCTGAATGTTACCAAGTCTCACCCTGTTGCTGTCACTCTAATCCAAGCCAGCATCCTTTTCCAGATTTTGTTTCCTAGCTGATCTCCCTGTCCTTGGCTCCTCTAAAGACCATTTTCAACATAGTGCCAGGAATCCTATTGAGAAATAAGTCAGGACATATTTTTCTCTGCTTAGAATAGAAGACTAAATTCTTAAAATCTACCTTTTAAACCACATTTCCTATTGTTCAGTCCAGCCCCATTGGACTTGCTGATATCAGTCATACCTATTACCTCACCCCCAAGGATCTTTACACTTACTTTTCTCTCTTTCTGGGATATTCTTCCCACAAATGTCTCCATTATGTAGGTCGTGTAGTCTTTACTAAGGTCTTCACGTATTGACTATGGTGTCCTCTTCTCCATGAGGTCTCCCCTGACCGTCCCACTTAGAATCCCATCTCACCCATGAGCACTTCCTATCCCTTTTCTTGCTTTATTTCTTCCACTATTAATTAAGATCCTTTGACATACTCTATATTTTATGTATTTATTTTAGTGTGTATGTATATATTTTATGAGAATATAAGTTACACAAGGGCAGGAAAAATATTTATTTATCTATCCTGATTTATTCATGTGTCTATTCCAGAGCGAATGAAGCAATGAGTATTAGAGCTAGAATTTGAATCTAGATCTGCTTGACCTCATATCTAAACAAGGCTATCATTAGTTTATAGGTATATGTTCTTTGTTTTAAACACACATGCCCTATGCCAACCCCACCCTTACTCAAAAGGCTTTCAAATTGATAAAGTTTTGTTACTTTATGCATGTATAATGAATTATCATATATATTTAATATTTAATCTTAATAGCAATAATAATTACTGAATTCTGAAATTTACCTTCACATATAACTGTGGCTTATATTTGTTTTATTACTTTTATAAAAGTTATATGTGTATAATGCTACTACATGTACTGGGTTATTATATATTATGCTACTATGTGTATTATGTACACATGTATGTATGTGTGTATGTAATTTTTAAAAATAGGTTATCAGGACACCCCATGGGAGAGACTTCGATGACTCTTTGGAAAGATGTGATGAATATTTGAGCCCAAGAGCCTGCGGCAAGTCCCAACATTCAGCAAGGAACTTACTAGTCCATTCAGCACCCTCAACAATGCCGAAGCGTTCTCCAAGCCCCGTGTTAAATAGAGCTTCTCTCAGGGAAAGGTAAGTAGTCACTATTTTTGAATAATCAGCATTAGAAAGAAGAAGACAGCAGTTATGTATATGAACCAATTATTTGTAAAAGTATAATTTAATTTTAAGAGGTTTCTTTAAATTGTTTTTGTTTAAAATATGTTATATATTGTATAGTGTTAGATATTCCTCACTAGTTTCATTGTCTAGAAATGAGTTTGTTAACTAGATACGGGTCACACTAGCCCTAATTAAATACTGTAGTTATCAAAAACGAAAAGTTATAGTTTATTTTAGTAGATTCTTAGGGATTTAGTGTGATAGGTATGCCTTAAGTACAAAAATAGTATAGGTTGTATTTTCCACGTTGTGATAATGGTGATTTATATATTGGTAAATGGTGTTTAGTTTCCTCAAATAGCCTTCCTTCAACTCTCCAAGAGTATCTTAATCATGTAAAGATTCTAGCTCTCCCCTCTCAAAATGTTTTGGCAACCAGAGTTGGGTACTTATTATTTGGATGTGAAAGAAATAATTCCTTTTCATATTTTTAAAACCCTAAATTGGAAATTCCTTGCCTCTGTCATAAATAGTAACCTAAAAAACTGTGATTTTTGTTATAATTAGAAAAAAAAGCAATCCTGATTGTAAAAAATTACAGAAATTTGAAAACCTTTTAGAGATAATACTGTCAACAACCTGGATATCAGTCTGTATTTAAAGATGGTATCAAAAAACACACTGAATTGCTGCATGAATTGCTGCATCATTTTAGGCCATCAGGCATAATTGACAAAGATTTAATTAGCTGTAGAGAGTATGACAAAAGTTCAGTTCAAAAGTGATGATTGAAATATTTAGTTTGGATGCTTTATTAAAACACCCCTATTATGAACACATAGGTTTGTAATTTTTCTCATTAGCTTTGTAAGCATTCAAAATGGACATATGGAGGCTTGTTGGAGACCCCAATCCTGAGATAGGGAATTTTTATTAATGTTGCTTCTAGTCCATTAGAGTCATATCTGAGGGGATCATCAAATCATTGTACACACACACTCTAAACGTTCAAGAGAAACTCTTAAAGAAAAGGTTTTCTTCCGAAGTCTGATAACTTATTTGTATGTCAGCATCAGGGGACTTCCATTGATTTCCACATCTGCTCAGATATTCAAACATGCAGTTAGTACCACTTTCTTTTTACTTTTGGAATTAAACTCTTGTGATTTTGTTGATTAGGTCCTTTGCCATATCTGTAAGAGTGCCAGAATTTTTTTTTGTTTGTTTGTTTGTTTGAGACAGAGTCTCACTTTGTTGCCCTGGGTAGAGTGCAGTGGCATCATAGCTCATAGCAACCTCAATCTCCTGGACTTAAGAGATCCTCTTACCTCAGCTTCCTGAATAGCTGGAATTATAAAGGCCAGCTATGATGCCTGGCTAGCTTTTTGTTTGTTTGTTTTTAATTTTTGGTAGTGACAGGGTTTCACTCTTGTTCCAGCTGGTCTCAAACTCCTGAGCTCAAATGATCTACCCACGTCACCTTCCCAGAGTGCTAGGATTATAGGCATGAGCCACTGTACTGGGCCTCCAGTATTTTTTGAAACCTTGAGGATGTAAAAAATTTGTGTTATTTTCAAATATGAGTTCTTTCATGGAATCAGTGCAGCACAGACAGCTCAAAATATCAACGAAGTGTTTGGGAAGCATGTGGCTAATGAATGCACAGTACATTGGTGATTTGAGAAGTTCCATTCTGGTGATTTTAATCTTGAAAATCAGCCACGTGGGCATCCTGAGACCAAGGTGTATAATGATGAGCTCAAAGCTGGAGTGGATGCAAATCCATCTCAAGCTACACATGAATTAGCATCAAGGTCTGACATCACTGTTCTAGTAATATTGGACTATTTGAAACTAATGGCAAGGGAAAGAAGCTGAATAGATGGGTTCATGCATGAATTAAACATCAGAAGAGAAACTGTCTGCTAGCTTGCCTTTTGTTGCATTCACGACATAAAGCTGCACGATTTCTATACTGTATTGATATGGGTGGTGAAAAATGGATTCTTTTTGACAATCACAAATGTTTGACACAATGGTTGGATCAAGATGAAGTGCTGAAACGTAATCCGAAATTGAATATTCATCAAAAAAGCTAATGGTGTCTGTTTGGTGGTCCAGTGCTGGTATTATTCACTACAGCTTTATGAAAACTGGTCTGTCAGTTACAGCACATGTCCACTGCAACCAGTTGGATTAGATGAGGATGCTTGTGGTTAAGTAGCTGAGGTTCGTCAATAGACAGAGATCCATCCGCTTGCAAGACAACACTTGATCACATGTTGCACAAATAATGCTGTTCAAACTACAGACGCTAGACTTGGAAACTTTCCATCATCCACCATATTCAACAGACCTTGCACTGATTACCACTTCTAGGCTTTGGACCACATCTTGCCAGGAAAAAGACTCCATTCCCAACAAGCTGTGGAAAATGCCTTTTATGATTCATTGCCACTTGCTTTCCAGGCTTCTCCACTGCTGGCATACACAAGCTACTATTAAGATGGCAAAACTGTGTTGATAGTTCAGGAGCATACTTTGATTAACTGTACCGCTTCTTGTTTGAGATATAAAAAACTAAACTTTGATTCAAAATCAAACATTTCATATTTACTGACATAATAAATTTGCCATTTATAGTACAGTTATCAATTTTAGTTCTGTGTTACTTTATCCTTGTACTCAATTTGTTCCAGCTATTGTCTCCTGTCCTTTGTAGGTATATAAGTTCTCCATTGAAGTTATATTCAAAATATATTTGCAGGGTGTTTATATGATCCATTGAAATAAACAATTTAAATTGATGTAAATGTAGATGCTATGTCCCAGGAAAAGTTGGAAGTTTTGCCTGGCAGCTGTATGACAGAACATACAGTTATAGGAGTTTACCTGTCTTAAATATTCATTGAAATTAAATAAATTTTATCTAAGATTGTAGTAAAGTGCTGACTTCTTAATCATATGTGGGAATAAACAGATTTTTAAAAACTTTATTGCTACTTATTAATTTCTTTATAGTAAAGGTGCTATTTGCTTTGAGCTCATTTGAAAAATTCCTCCAATAAAGTTAGCACATCATAAAGTGGCTTCACTTATTATAAGTGTGATGTTTCAGAAGCAGTTTTCTTCTCAATGTATAAATATTAATGTTGTGATGTAAAATTTGTATTAAGTTTTAGAGTTATTTCTAAAATTAGACTAAGAAATACTAGCAAATTTAATTAAAAAGGAGCTGATATTCTTTTGAGTCATGCTTAAAGTTTTGATTTTTGTAAGTGGAGTAAATCTTTAGATTGGTAGGCAAGCATTTCTTATACATAGCACAGCATAGACTAGTGGATCCTCTAATGTATCATTAAAGAGATCCAGGGGATCCTTGGAGCCACATAGTTGCATCTCAGATTTACAAGATGTGCTGGATACATGCAAATAATAAAGGCTGCCAATGGATTTGCATAGGTGCAGTAGGTCTCGTTTTTATACATGCCGGAGATTAACATTTGAATATATTTGACTATCCATTATTGAGTGTGTTCTTTAAAGTAGGTTGTATAACCCATTTATGCTGCTTAGTAGCTCAGTAGCTTGTACTTAGTTTAAACATAGATAATTGCTGGGCGCTGTGGCTCATGCTTGTAATCCCAGCGCTTGGGAGGCCAAGGGAGGTGGATTGCCTGAGCTTACAGGTTGGAGAGCAGCCTGAGCCAGAGCGAGACCTCGTCTCTAAATATATCCGGGCATTGTGGCAGGTGCCTTGTGGTTCCAGCTACTTGGGAGGCTGAAGCAAGAGAATCACTTAGGCCCAGGAGTTTGAGGTTGCTGTGAGCTATCATGCCACGGCACAAAGTGAGACTCTGTCTCAAAAAATATAAATAAAATAAAGTAAACATATATAATTATAACTTTTCAGAACAAATAGGGAAGAAAAAAACAAAGATTTAAGAAAATCTACATTTTACCTATTTCTTTATAAAGAAATTATCAATAATACTTCAAATAGATATATTATAAATAGATGGAAATTTTCATTATTATGTAAAATAGAGTAGCTTAATTATACTAGTGTCAGTTTTGAATTGGGAAGGGTGTAAGAAAGAGGAACGGATGCTCTGTTCTTTGACATCTTTCAACCCTCAGACTCTAATAAAAATCATTTTTTTCTTACCTATTTTTCAACATTTCTTTCTTTTTTAAGTGAATTTGTCTCACAGAGAGACTAGAGAGGTGATACCATCTGTATTAAGAAGGGACCATTTCATTTCTATGTCCCTCTATTCTGAAAGAATAAGAATATGATTAGATTGGATTCCAAATAATATTTTCATAGACTATGTACATTTTGTAAAAGTAGTTTTATTTTTTTTGTATGCAAAAAGGAATTTCTTCCACATAGCTTGAGAGTCTGATCAAATTACTAAAGAATAAGAATTAGTTTTAAAAGCAGCAAGGCATTGTATATTCAATTCTGTTAATATGAAAACCTGTATCTTTAAATAGAGATAAAGCTCTAAATTATGTATAGAAATCATCAAAGTGTCAGATATGTAAGTATGTTCTCTCTAATATGTACCTAATTTATTGAACATATTGTGAACACTTAATAGTATGGCTTTCAATCAGTACCTGATATGATGTTTCCCCTCCATCTTTAGCCCAAGGAAAAAATATGTTACTTTGGGCAGTGCCTGTGACTCAAAAGGAGTAGGGTGCCAGCCCCATATGCCGGAGGTGGTGGGTTCAAACCCAGCCCTGGCCAATAACTGCAAAAAAAAAAAAAGTTACTTTAATCTTGCATACATTTTCACATGATGATAAGGATAAAAATGACTTCAGGCGTGGATGTTTGGGAAATTGCAAAAATTTCTTTTTGTCTTCCTCAAATTGCCTTTTTTTTTTTAATGTCTACAGGTTCCATTCTGATTGGTGTTCACCTTCAAACTGCGATGAGATCCATGATCGGGTAAAAAATGTCTTGAAATCACATCAGGCTCATCAAAGACATTTATATGTTAGTTTCTGAAATTTTCTCTTGAAGGCTATTTATAATAGGGCAAGGAAACCACCTGAGATGTGTAAAGCTTGCAATATTTAGTCACTGAGAAGAAAGAAAAAAGAAAACAATTTCATGGTTTTCCTCAAGGCAATGTATCTAACTTCTTGCTTGACCTGAGTCATGGAAAATGTTTGGCATAGATCATCTGAACTCTAAAAAATGTTACTAATAATTATCATATAATGAGTCAGTATGACCAGGTGCAATGACTCCACGCCTGTACTTCTGGCACTTTGTAGGGCTGAGATGGGAGGATTGCTTGAGGCCAGGAATTTGAGACCAGCCTGAGCAAGAGGAAGACTCCATCTCTACAAAAGTAGAGAAATTAGCCTGGCATGGTGGTGCACATCTATAGCTACTTGGGAGGCTGAGGCAGGAGGATCAATCAAGCCTGGGAGTTTGAGGTTACAGTGAGCTGTGAAGATACCTCTGCACTCTAGGCTGGGAGACTGAGCAAGACAGTATCTCAAAAGTATATAGTGCCCTCCTGATAATTATTTCATAGCCTTCAAACATGAGACCTTATTTGCTGGCCCAATATAAAACATTTCATATGCTGTAAATATATTTGATTCTAAAAGGTAGCATGAGAAGAGAGTGAGAAGTATGTATTTTGAAGAACATTCTCAGCTAATTTGTACCTTAATATTTAAAAGAGGATAACAGCAGGTCAGGCTTACCAGATTTAATGCTAGAGAACATTAATATGAAGATTATTTTTGCAATAAGGCAAATAAACATTCACATGAATGACAGTTGAGAAATAATAATAGTATACTCTTTTAGTATTTGATTTCTTGTTTCATTCATTAGTTTAAAAAACAATCATTTATCATTAGTGTCATGTTGGGCACTAAGCTTAGTCCTGGAGATATATCCTGGACATTAGGATCAGTTTTTAGAATTTTAAATTCCTATATACATGCTGTTTCTAAAATTAGACTTGTTTTCAAAGTATAATATACATATAGTAAATGCATAAATCCTAAATAATACTTTGTTGAATTATAATAAAATCAATAGACTCATGTAAATTACTTACCAGATGAAGAAACAAAACATGATCTGTTTTGCAGAAGCCCCTCCTTTCCTATCAATCATTGTCACTCCAAGTACAAACATTATTTAGCTTCTAACAAAACAATATCTACCTTCCAATAGCAAGATTAGTGTTGCATGTTTTGAAGTAAATAACATCCTATAGTGTCTACTTTTTAAATCTAATTTGTTTTGCTTTGCGTTTACAGGCATTTTTACAATTAAGACTTACTGTTTTACATAGAAGTACTTCTTCAATCTTGCTTCTGTGTGGCATTGTATTGTGTATGAAAATACACATTTATTTATTCCTCTGTTGGTGGGCATATGGGTTGTTTCAGGGTTGGGCTATTATGGAGCTGCTGTGAGTAGGAGACACATGTCCTTGAGTGATGTGTACATTTTATTTGGTTTATATACCGTGCCATAACCAGATAAAATGTGTTGCTATCTAGGAATACCTGAGAGTGGATAATTTATAAAATAAGTTTATTTGTATTTGGCTCACAGTTCTGTAGACTATAGTATAGGAGCATGGTGCCAGCATCTGCTTCTGGTGAGGGCTTCAGGGAGCTTCCAATCAAGAGGGAAGGCAAAGAGTATCAGGCATGTCACATAAAGAGAAAGGGAGCAAAAGTGAGGAAGAAGGGCAAGACTAATGGAGAGGACTCATACTCCTGCCTGTGCTGAGGTGGGCCAAGCCACGGCCCTAACACTTTCCACTAAGTTCCACCTCCAGGGGAAAAATTTCCGCCAGGGGTCAAATTTCAACATGGGATTTGAAGAGGTCAAGTATCCAAACCATGTTATTTACCTACCAATGGATTACTCAGTCAGAGGGTGTGTATACATTTAATTTTATTAGATGCTGCCAGAGAATTTTGCATATGGTCTCAGTTACCGTCCCAGTACCAATTGGGGAGAGTTCTTGTTCCACATCCTCAGTACTACTTTATTGATTGTGTATGCGTGTCTTTTCCTTTTAGCATTCTCATAAGTAAAAAGTACTGGTTTTACTTTGGGTTTCCCGATGACTAGTGAACATGTTTATTGGTCATTCTTTGTGAATGCCCATTCAAGTCATTTCTTTTCTCTCTCTGTGCCTTACTTATCAGTGTTTTCACGGTATCTTTTGATGAAAAGTAGTTCTTAATTCTAAAGAATCCAATTTATAATTTTTTTCCTTTTTGCTTAGTATTTTTGTAATTTTTGTCAATTTCTAGACTTTTTTCTGTATTTTCTCCTAAAGGCTTTTTGTTCTCTTTCACATTTAAATATGTAGTCTTCTTGGCAGCCTGGATAACATAGTGAGATCTCATCTCTCTGTGCACACACCAAACACACAAACACACGTACACCGGAGCTGGGCATAGTGGCCTGCAAAAGGCAGAGACAGAAGGATTGCGTGAGCCCAGGACTTTGAGGTTGGAATGAGGTAATTTTTGGCTACTGTACTCCACCCTTCCATATTTCCAGCCTCGAACTCCTGGACTCCAACAGTCTCCTCACCTCAGTCTCACCTCTGGTACTTGGGACTACAGGTATGTGCCACAATGCCCAGCTAATGTTTTAAATTTTTTGTTGAGATGGGGTCTTACTAATATTTCCTAGGTTAGTTTCCAGCTCCTGGCCTCAAGAAATCCTCCCACTTTGTCCTCACAAGCTGCCAGGATTACAGGCATGAGGCACCATTCCTGGCAAAGTTTTTTTTTGTTTTTTAATTAACTTGGTATTTTAATTATTCTATTGTTTATTTTATTTATTTAAACATGTATACTGTTGTTATATGGGATACAAAAATGTACAACAATAATAATGAATGCCATTCAGCAGAATGCTGCTACATGTTGATGTGAACACAGTTGTGAGGCATTGATATACCAAGAGTATCAAACATAATTGAGTTATTGGTACAGTGCTGCCAATGTAAGTGTGCGATGGCAAGTTCATGGACTTAATTGTCTTTTTTTAAATTTTTTTTTTATTGTTAAATCATAGCTGTGTACATTAGTGCAATCGCCTGTACCCATTCTAAGATGCACCATAGATGTGGCCCCACCCATTACCCTCCCTCCACCAGAACCTCCCCCCTCCCTTCCCCTTCCTTGGCCCTTTCCCCATAGTCTTGTGGTATAGTTGGGTTATAGCCTTCATATGAAAGCTATAATTTAGCTTCATAGTAGGGCTGATTACATTGGATACTTTTTCTTCCATTCCTGAGATACTTTGCTAAGAAGAATATGTTCCAGCTCCATCCATGTAAACATGAAAGAGGTAAAGACTCCATCTTTCTTAGGGCTGCATAGTATTCTGTGGTATACATGTACCACAATTTGCTAGTCCATTTGTGGGTCGATGGGCACTTGGGCTTCTTCCATGACTTAGCCATTATGAATTGGGCTGCAATAAACATTCTGGTACAGATGTCTTTGTTATGTTGTGACTTTTGGTCTTCTGGGTATAAACCTAGTAAAGGAATTATAGGATCGAATGGCAGGTCTATTTTTAGGTCTCTAAGTTTTCTCCAAACATCCTTCCAGAAGGAACGTATTAGTGGACATTCCCACCAGCAGTGTAGAAGTGTGCCCTTTCCTCCACATCCACGCCAACATTTCTGGTTTTGGGATTTTGTTATGTGGGCTACTCTTACTGG